>PVKA01003751.1:0-34136 GCA_004027165.1 Ctenomys sociabilis | reverse complement strand
ACTGAAGCTTATGTACACTAAGGATCCAGGTCATAATGACATATCTCTGTACATTCATTAATTGCAACAAATGTACCCACTCTGATGCCTGTCCATAGAGAAGGCTGTGAGGATAAAGGGATTTAGAGAATCTTTGTACATTCTGCTTAATTTTTCTATAAAACTAAAACTGCCCTAAAAATAAAACCTGTTAGTTAAAAGTGGCCAGATGAGCTGGGGAGGTAGCTTGTTAGCCTAAGCACCTGCCTGGCAAATGCAAGGACCTGGGTTTGATACCCTGTACAGCATGCCATGCTGGCCCCGAAACCAGGTGTGGTGGTGTATGCCTGTAATCCTGGTACTAGTGAGGCTGAGACAGGAGGATCACTATGAGTCCAAGCTGGTGAAACCCCATACCAAATACATTTGAAGAAGAAGAGGAAGGAGGAGGAAGAGGAAGAGGAAGAAGAGAAAGAGGAGGAAGAAGAGGAGGAGGAAGAGGAAGAGGAACAAGGAGGAGAAGAAAAAGAAGCAGAAAATAAGGTACAGATAAGAAAATTAGAAATCCTTTCAAAAGAAAACTGAAAATTGTTTTTAAGTATTCTTTCAAATGGAAGGACATGAGCTTCCATAGGAAAAAGGCCAATCAAACAGCAAGCACAACAAATAAAATTAGATTATATCAAAGGCCTCTCTAACTTTCTACCAGAACTGAGACACTGCTATTTGCAGTGTCCAGTAGAACAAGAAATTCCCAGCAGATTAGTTCTCACAGTCCTGGGCTGGGCAGATGACTGAATAAAGAAGGACCCACAGCACTCAAGAAGCATCACCTTTGAACACCTGCTCCAGGCCCCAGAGTCCTCTCTTCAGCCTTCTAGTGCAGACCCTGCAGCTACCTGACACCAACTCACAGGGTCTCCCAGTGAGCTCTACCCCTTCACTGTTTGACTGAAACCTCTGTCCTCTGATATGCAGCCCTTTCACAGACAGAACAATGAGATATTGTGGTTGTATTGATATATTCACCAAAAATGCATCAAATGAATCAAACTGTGAAAGAGCATTGGAGAAACACAAGGAATTACATTCTACCAAATGGCTGTCCATACTGTTAAACATTAACGCCAAAAAAGATAGAAAGTAGCTTAGCAATGATACATGACAATTAAATCAATGTAAGAGCTCTATAAAAGTATAGTCCTGAAGAACATTACTGGGAAACTTGTCAAAGGTTTACTACAGATTGTTGTCTGCTATAAACGCAGTATGCAAGCATTACTGCACTGAGTCTTCAAATCTTTTGGGAAGACACCTAGAAGGATAAAACCTGGGCCAAGTAGATTTAGTTCATTGAAGAATCTCCATGATGACTTCAATATTTTTATACTAGTTTACATTCCCACCAATTCACACACACCCAGAGCCTCTCCAGCATTTGTTATTGAGTGATTTCTTGATGACAGCCATTATTTCTGAACGTAGACTGTGAATGTTGCTTTAATTCGGATTTTTCTAATAGCCAGAGATGTTTCTTTCATGGACAGAGATGTTGAAACCTTCTTGTCTGTATGGAACAATTGTTGTTGTTTCCTACAATGAATATCTGTAGATTTTCTTTATTTAAAAAAAAATAGGGGAAAAGCTACATTTTTTTTTAATCTCCTGGACATGATAGTTTCATCTGTACCCAAAACTGACTTATTATCTGGTGTGCTGTGCCAGCTCCACCCCCAGGACACAGCTCTGTAATCCCAGCACTTGAGAGGCTGAAAACAGGAGAATCACTACAAGTTCGATCTACATAGTGAGACCCTGTAGAACCTGCAGACCCTGTATCAAAATCAGAAAAAAAAATTGACTTGTTATAATGTTCAGTTTTAGGCATGAGAGCTCTAAAAGTGAATCAATAGGTTTGATTTTCCTGACAGCATATTATTACAAACAGAGCATGGTTATGTCCACAAGAGTTGAAAAGCTTGACATTTACAAAGTGAGGCAGACTGATATATAGATAATATATAGACTTATATAGTTTTTAGTTTTTTGTACTAGGAATTGAACTCAGGACCTCATGCTTACCAGATAGGCATTGTGCTGCTGGGGTATCTCCTAGCCCTATATGAATAATATATAAATATTACATTTAATATATGTGTAATATATATGTTATATAATATTATATTATAATACATAATAAATTCATATATTATATATATGAATTTGAATTAGTTGGTAGTTTCTCAAAGGAATACAACATAAATCCTTGCTAAAACTTGTCATTTGATATCCATTAAATCCAAAGTTCAGAAACATGTGTTTAGCTTGTTGGGAATTAACAAAAAGCGAAAGGAAGTTGGATTGTTAATAAACATATTTCCTGCTTAATCTACTCAAGGTAGCATTTGGGAACCTTCGAGCCCAGAGCCCCTGTGGAAATCCCAGCTTGTTTCTGACCTGTCACACAGCGAGGGGCAAAGCATCACAGAGCTTCTCAGGACCCTTGTAGATCACTGTAGATGGCCAAGTCATAGGCTCCTTCAGAACTTCTGAAAGGTCTCATTTCAATTTATCATTTCAGCTTTAAAAATAGAGCCTCAAAAGTTTTCCACACATGGATCAAACTCTCCCAGGAAGAACCTGCACAGTGTCCCCCAGAATTTAATCATGCCACACTAAGGAAACTGATTCTACAATGTTCAGACAAACCCAATTTTGTTTTTTGTTTTTTGTTTTTTTTATAGTGAGGAAGGCTCATAGTAGATTTATTCACTAAAGGTGACTGAGACTGAAAATATATTTTAATGAAAATATCTTCTCACCAACTTAACTTTTTTTTTTTTTTAAGACAGAGTATGACTGTATTGTAGTCTGGCCTCAAACTCACAGCAATCCTCTTGCCTCAGCCTCCTGAATGCTGGGATCATAGGCCTGCACCACCACGCCCAGTTCCCCAGCAACTTTAAATACAATTTTCATTTTTAAAATATGAAATTCTGCCGCATCAGGATTTGTTTCCTGCTCCACAGGGTTTTTTTCAGGTAAGATCTTACTTTGTTATTAGGCCTGTCTTGAACTATGTAGCCTGGGTCTGTCCTTGAGCTTGCAAGGATCTTTTGCCTTAGCCCCCTGAGTGCTGGGCTTGCAAGTATCCACAGGCTTCAGATGCCACTGCGCTACTAACTTCCGGTACTCTTGAGGCATGTGTTAGCTATGCTCTCTTCTGTGGGGAGTTCTTGCAGCAGCTTCAGGGGCTGGATTCTTACAAAATGCTTAACCACCTTCAGTTTTGCATTTACTGAAGGGATGTTCTTATGAACTTGAGGAGGGTGTGCCTTTTCTAATCCAAAAAGACATAATCCTGGATGACATCTTTTATTCAGGTAACAACATGCAGTTTGTGAGGGCGCTGTGCATCCCCACCATATTTTTCATGATCTTCAGGTGAAGGCTGCAACACTTTATCTGGAATTCTTGATTTGGTAACTTTGTGATGAATCCAATCTGCACCCATGAGAGATTCCACATGTTTTGTCACAGTCTGTACTTTGTCACTGTTTGTAGCCTGCCTGGGGGCCTGTGAACCACTGAGTGCAAAATCCCTACCATAGGTGTTGTAATTATTTGTCTTTTTTTTTTTTTTTTTTTTTTTTGGTGGAACCAGGGATTGAACTCAGGCCCTTGTGCTTGCCAGAGAAGCATTTATTCCACTGAGCCATCTCCCCAGCCCCTGTAATTATTTGTCTTCAGAGACTGTAGGAAGCAAACATAATCTACTGGTGAAATGCTCTGGAAATGGACAGGTTCTCCTCTTCTCTGATGCAGTGCCCACTAAATGTCCAGCCTGAACTTCCAAACCCAGTTTTGAATTCACACTACTAGCTTCCCAATACCTAAAGATAAAGGTAGGAAGATATTTCCATATAATATGGAAATACTCAATATGTGATAATGTCACTTTATGTTGATTATACTGCTTAAGGAATAGTTATATAAGAATCAAAATAACTCCTTCTGATTATCAATAAAAGTGCAGTGCAATGGAAATACACAAAGGTCATATGGGTCTACCCAAGCTAATCCAAGAGATGACTGTCACTCCCTTTAAGCTTACATAGGTTAGAATTACCAAAAAAATGATGAGAAAGTTCTTCGTGATGCTTTGAAATATAAGGGATCATAGAGATTTTTATCTTTAGTGCTAACAGAAAAGAACTTGGATTGGAAAGCAAAATGCTTCACTGCTCTCTTAAATGCCCCAAAAGTCACTGCAGAATTTACTTCTGAAAGTGTCAGTCTTTTATTGACCTCATGGGAGCCAAATTTCTAGTTAATTAGCAGCTCATCTATGAACAGACATCTGAAGGTCCAATGTGGTATCATAACCCCTCTGGGGAGGGTTTCTCTTCATCTGTGGTCTCACAGAGCAGATATTAGTGGGATCTGTCGCTTTCTCTTGAGATGTAAAGGTCCAGCTTTTGCCCACAATACGTGTGCAGTGAGCCAACACCCCCTGAAGGGCAGGCTTTTGTTTGTCCTCTTTTTTGATGTGTTTGACCTAAGAAATATACAATAAACAGCATTCTGCTCAAATTGAAAAGAGAAACCATATACGTGCATCACTGATGGAAGGAAGGAAGACAGAGAGAGAGGGAGAGAAAGGGAGAACAAAAACATTTTAACATCAAACAAGCACCATGTCAAAGGCAAAGTCACTGTAAATGAAATTATCTGCTTTAGAAAATAGGCTAGGAGTTCTCCACTCAATTTAAAAGTGATCATGCAGCAAGCTACAGACATCCTGTGTGTGTGTGTGTGTGTGTGTGTGTGTGTGTGTGTGTGTGTGTGTGTGTGTGTAAGCAAGGAGAGAAGCCAGGAGGACCATCAGTGGCTGGCCAGGAAGTCTGGTATATAGACAGAGTCCCTGAGTCCTTCATGCATGACCTCAGCCAACTTTCCTGAACTGGACAATTGTAATGTTTGTAATATAACAAATATCTTTCCAATTAAGACCATTAAATCTAGACTGATTCAAGTGATTCTTATGTCTACTGTTTATTACATAATCCTTTGTCTTTGTATACTGCCCATAAGCTTCCTTAGGGTAAAACCCATGGAAGGCAGGATTTATGACTCAGGCACTACAATTTCCTTAATGCATTTTGAATAAATAAATTAATTAATGAGATACAGGGGGTTGAGATTGTTGCATTTGCTTTCAGCAGGCCTCTAGGCATGAAATGAAAGCTTAAGTGGTCTGGAGGGGGTAAATGATGCACCTATTCTAATGAGAACATTATGCTAGGCAAGAGTCAGGACAATCTGTTAGTATAAAATAAAGAAGTCTTGTTGGAAATCATCAAAGAGTACTACATCCTATTAGTTATAGTGACTTATATAAGCCATTATGTCAATAACATCAGGAAATGATAAAGCTATTTTTTAAAATAGGATCAGAAAGTATATTTTGGTGGAAAATGATAACTGTGTATCAGGTCAAAATTGGCATGTAGTAAATGCAGACCATGGTTCTAATTATTTAATAACCAGAAATCCCTCACCAGTATAAACTGAGCAACCATTATCAAATAAACTCAGCCTGACTAGATACTTTTGCATTTATTGCTAATTTTAGAAGTGTCATCATTGGATATACATTGATTTCAACATTAGAAAGGAATTGAGTAGAATTCAAGAAGAAAACCTTTGTTGAATTCTGTAATTCACAAGACCATCACGTCCTATCTTTAGAGATAAACTGGGTTAATCTAGTTTACTGATTAACCTCAGGACCTGGTCAAGTGTACCATGGCCGCTCTAATCACCCACCACCTTGAGGCATTCCTCTCCCCTCGGGTCTCAATTCACAGTTACACTTGAGCGTGTCCTTGCTGCCAAAAGATCTGGGCAGCGTGAATCCATGTGTCCCTGGCAGGTGCAAAGGAAGGTGCTTGCGAGATTAGGCTCCGCTGGGACCTCACAGCTATTCAGAAACTGAAGGGCTTCTGAACACAACACTTCTCTTTATAGCTTATTAATGTCTATACACAGAGTTGCCTCAAGGAAAATACGTAATCTCAAAGTTCCATGTGCTGGAGAGGGTGGGGAAGAAATTGCCGGAGGACGGCCTCTAAACAAACCTTATCTGAAGCTCTGGTAACACGAGTTTCCAAGACCTTGCTCTAAGTGTATGTTAGTGGGTCTTTTTTTCCTCTCTCTCTTTTTAATCCTCCCTGTGGCCCTGGAAATTGCATCCCACACATAGCCCCAGCAAGTCAAAGCAGACATAGAAAGAGAAATATTGCTTTTCTTGGCAGTCAGAACAATAATAGGCCATCATTAATAAGCACAGGAAACAGGTTTCAAAGGCAGCTCTGCTGTATGCGATGCACTGATGATGTTCTGAGAGTGCTGCTTTCAAACTTGGTGTAGTTATGCAGTGAAGGTGGTGAGTTCCAAGTTTTGTCACACCTCTGATGGAGCGGAAGTCAGGTTTGCCTCTAACTGGTTGTAAAAAGACTGAACCAATAAAATAGCTTTCCTCAGCATTTGGGATCTAAATCCCAATTTCTCCTTTCAGGAATGTGGCTGCTGTCTCACCTGAGAACTTCAGGCAGTGGCGTTTTGCATTTATGTTTTATTTTGCTCAGTAATTATTCACAAAGTGTTTTATAGGGACTATCTGGTCTCCCTCTGCTTTATCATAGACTCCTGTCGTAACTGGTAAGATTTTTAGAATTAAAATAATTCCCAGAAGAAAGAAGTTATGCTCGGCACGGTGCTGCTCACAAAACTGCATCCCAGACCACCGGTGTGTGTTTTCCGCTACCTCGCTCTGCTCTAGGTCAGGTGAACGATTGCCCTCCTGTCAAAGCCTGGGAGGAGGAATCTGAGGTGGAGGAGATTAGCTTTTTGGAAGGATGAAAAGCTTAATCAAGTTGAGTGTCCCTGATCCAAAATGCTTAGGACCAGCAGTGTTTTGGGTCCAGACTGTTCTAAATTTTGGAATGTCTGCATATACAGACTGCAGTATATTGGGGATGGGACACAATTCTAAACACAAAATTCATTTATCTTTCATACACACTACAGTCATGGCCTGAAGGCAATTTTATACAAAATGGCTGCATTTCTTTTACCTCAACCTGTCACCTGAACTCAAGCATAGAGTGACCACTGGAGGTGTCCTATGAGCCCTCAGAGAGTTTCCAATTCTAGAGTACTTCAGGCTTCAAATCAAGGATGTTTGATCTGCATTTTTTTTTCCATGTATATATTTGGTACAGGGTCTCACTATGCACCTTGGACTCATAGTGATTCTCCTGTTTTTAACCGTGCAGCACTGGGATTACAAGCATGAGCCACCATGCCTGGACTCATTCACCAGCTCAGCACACCCTGGGGGCAGGGCCAGCTCAGCATGCAGGACTGGGACCAGATCCTGGGCCTTGCGCTTGTCTAAGAAGGTGCTTGTTTGCTGAGCTATCTCACTGGCCCTGATCTGTATTTTATAGTCAAGGAAGTACTCTTTCAACTCAGTGGTTCTCAAAATGCTATAACAAACATAATCAAGAAATGACCTAGGAAAAATAAAAGAAGTGACCTAGGGTTGGGGAGATAGCTCAGTAGAATAAGTGCCTGCCTGACAAGTGCAGGGGCATGAGTTCAATCCCTAGTACCTAGGAGGAGGAGGAGGAGGAGATGGAAGAGCAGGAGGAGATGGAGGAGGAAGAGGACATGGAAGAGGAGGAGATGGAGGAGGAGAAGGAAAGAAGGAAGGAAAAGAAAAGAAAAGAAGAAAAGAAAAGAAAAGAAAAGAAAAGAAAAGAAAAGAAAAGAAAAGAAAAGAAAAGAAAAGAAAAGAAAAAAGAAAAGAAAGAAGTGACCTAAGAGCTAGAGAGACAGCTCAGTGGACCAAGCACCTACTTAGGCAAGCAAGCACAGGGACCGGGATTCAGTCATTGATTGAGTGAGAGCTGCATAGTGAGATCCCATACCAAATACATTAAAAAAAAAAAAAAAAAAACTAAGAAAGTGACCTAGGCAAAAATATAAATTCTCAGATCCCTCCTACACCCACTGATGTTAAGTCAGGGTGGAGCCCAGTGGTGTGGGTTTCCTAGGTGATTTCAATGCAGGTTAAGAAAACACTTGGGTGAAGTGTCAGGTCTTCATGAAAAGTGGTCACCTGTATTTTGCATAAAATTAAGAAGAAATGCTGCTCAAAAACTAGCAAAACATTTCCATTGCATTTTAGTGTTCTGTTTCATTTTACCCCCTGGAATCTCATTTCCCTGACATGAAAGATAAGTGTTGTTTTCTCCCCATTTTACAGCTACAGATACTAAAGGTCAGTATCTCTACTGACCTGGGGCACATCCTGTGGGTACCAAGAGCTGTCTACATTCTGTATCCCTCCCACCACAAAACAGCATTTTCCTGTTTTATTAAAACAAGTCAGCTGGACACAGTGATCCATGCCTGTAGTTCCAGCATCCAGGTGGCAGAAGCAAGAAGATTGCAACCACTTCTGGGCCATCCTGGGCTACGTAGTGAGTTCAAGGCCAGCCTGAACTACACAGACTGTGAAGCATTAATTAATTTCCTCACTCTGCCTTGCAGAGACTGGAGTCAACATTATCTTCCAGAGCCCCTTGCTACTTTGTTGACTGCAGCCTTTGGTAGCCTCATATCTACCAGATGGATGGCTACGTCTGGTTCATTGCTGTTGTAAGAGGAACAGAGAGATGAAAGAACACAGCAGCCAGAGTGCTCGCTGCTGCCCAGACATAATTAAGAAAAGAGGAGTCTGTAGGCTTTACTGAGGTATTGCTAAGGAAAAGGTCCAGGCGACTGATTTTCTCAATTGCTAGGTTAGGCGAAGCACCTGCTGCCTCACCAGAAGAACACTGACACTTCACTGCTGCGAGGGAACATTCCACTCTCTTCCACCACTGTTCATCAGTTACATCAATACTGTCCAAAGCAGCTAAGTTAGATAAAATATCAGGATAGGGCTAGGCCCTCACAGGAGCCAGTGCAGAAGACAACATGCTTTGCAAATCTGGTGGAGACAGGCACCTCTGTGTGAGCCAGACCACAAGACAAAAGACAAAGCAAACACACCCACACACTTCCTAAGGATGAACAATTGGGACTGGTACCTAAACAGGTGTCAATTACCTCCAGGAAACCAGGAAGAGCCACTAACACCCCACCCCCACAAGCAAAGCCGTCTTCTGTATTCATGCCTGCTGGCTGTGTGAGTTGCTTTCCCATTTGATGCTGATTCTCAGTTAGCAATTATACTTACAGTCTTACTGGTTAGCTGTAGTTTCACCCCACTTCACGCCCACCTTGCAATTTCTGATGTTCCCTACCTTGGACCTGCCACATCTTATGGTTTTGTTCTATGAAATCCCTAGAAAAGGCAGAGTCCTTGGCAACCCACCCAGACAGAAGATTCCCTCCCCCAATAAACATATTCTCTTAACTTCTGTTGTTCCTAAAATTCATTCTTCTAGTTTATAGAATACAAGCTCATATGAGACATCCAGCAGGTTAGCAGCTTCTTTCCCCTATGTCAATACCTCTCTGAGTTTGTCCATAAGTTGGTCCGACGGTTGTGGGTTATTGTTAAACTGAGTTTGTCCATAGGCCTGCCTCGAAATTATCTGAATGTTTATCAAAACTACAGATTTCTGAGCCTCTTCTAAGACTCACTAGAGTGAATTTTTTGTTTTGTTTTGTTTCTTTAGTAGAAAGTGAGAATCTGCAGTATTTAATGATCTTCCTCTAAAAATGAACTGCTTGCTTGTGGTTCTTAGATTGAAAAAAATAACTGAAATCATCTAAAAACAGCTGCACACATCCATATTGTGTGAACAGTGGTGATGGTGACACCTCTGGCTACCAAAATCTTCATCAACATAAATCCCCAAAAGCCAGCTCTCCTGGATAAAGCAGAGCCAATGACAAAAGTCGAGGAGGTTTTGTCTCAGATCCCTACTGACAGACTTGGAAATGCAAATTCTGAGCCTCAGCCCCAGCCTGCTGGAGAGCTAGCTCCAGGGATAGCGCACCCTCCAGACAAACCTGGCGCGTGCTGAAATTTGAGGACCACCGCTCCCGAACCATGTTGCTCAAAATTCATTGTGAATTTAATTTACCTTGGGATTTTGTTGAAATGTAAATTCTGCTTGTAAGTTGAGGCACTAATAATGCCCCTAGTGGTAATCATGCTGCTGATTCACAGAGCACTTTGAGCAGCAGAACTCATTATTTTTTTAACCTAATACCGTGAAAAAAAAACCTCGTATTCACGAAAAAGAAAAAAGAATCAAGAAACAGGTTGATAAGCCTGGGCTGAAGCGATTGCTTAATCCACATACCGTGAGCATAAAGAGTACCTTCTAAAATACTATCAGTTGGCTTAGAGTTGTAAGTAAAGCTTAAGGATGTGTTTGTACTAATTGCCTCACAGTCCACCTTCCAAAACCCTGATAACTGATAACTAAGACCATAAATGTGTATGTGCTTGGAAAGGAAACCTAAAATTACTTAGCAGGGATCAAACTTGACCTAATATTCAAACATGTCACCAGCAAACTGACAGTCTTTAATAAATTAGATGGCACTGTCTATAGACAAGCACTGTATTGTGTAGACAGCTCTCGGTTCCAAGTTGGGGATCCTCCTTCTACCCCCATCTCTGCCAAATGAATTGTAAGACTTTGAGCATGTCCCATTGTATCACCACCACATTCTGGTTTCCTCGGTTATTGAGGGATGGTCCCTGCCTTCCATTGATGATCTTTTAGTTCTATGAGCCAATCAGCCTTTCATACTCTCCTACTTTTTTTATTTTTATTTTTTTTGTTTTGTTTTGTTTTTGGCGGAACTCGGATTGAACTCAGGCCCTTGCACTTGCCAGGGAAGCACTTACTCCACTGAGCCATCTCCCCGAACCACTCTCAGCACCTGGAGAGTGCCGGTCCCACCTTTGGCACCGAGGAGCTCAGCAAAGGCACAAGGGGTTAGTTCCTTGCAGTCAAGTTCTGTTGCTGAACCAGAGATCCCAAGCCTTGGCAACATGTGTATGAATTCAGGTGCTACATGGTTCCTAAGCTTGTACTTTTCGCCCTTCCTTTGATAGGTTTTAAATTATTCATCCTTGATGTTCCATCTCACTCAAGTTACTAATTTGAAATATGGTCACATACAGGATTAGTTTGCCTGGCTGTCAAGGGTTTACTAAGTAGCTGTGTCTGCCGAGGTGAGGTATGTATAAATTAAAGAGTGAGGATTTACTTATAATAGAGACCTACCAGCATCATTTGTGCAATAAAGACTCTGGATAGCTAGTAGGTTTATAGAATTTCTCTAGTGTAATTAGGAGAGGCATTGTTGTGTAATGAAGAAAATTAATTAGAACTAAATGTTTAGGGAATGTTGGTTAGGTAACCAAAGGCATATTTGCAGCCTAATTGTTTTTTGGCAGCTAGAGGCATTTTATACCCTTTCAGGATGTTTAGTTAATGGATATTTTAACATGCCCTACTGTTTGCTTTTCCTTAAACTACTTCACTACAGAAAACTGTTTATTAAAGGTTCAAACCAAGTATAGATCCCATTGGGGAAAAAATGTGTCTGCTCTCTGGTTTATTTGATCATACTATCTGTCAAATGTTAATTATTTTTAGAAGTCCAAATTGAGGCTAATTGGCATGCCCTCCTGCACCATGTAATTACCAAGTTCTAGCATGCGCTTTCAAGACAAAGCCACCACAGCGATTTCTCATATTTTGTGATTCTCCTGATCTGCGGTCAGCTCTCAAGCATCCTGCCTCAGGTCCTTTGTGGAATAAGGCAACCTCTTTGAATGTGTAGTAAAGTTTAAAATACGAAGAACCACTTATCTGGATGGCTGCTTGATTTTTAAAATATACACAAAATTGTGCAATGAATAACACTGCAATATATTATACATGCAATAAATATCACTGTGGCATTCAGCACAAGCAAATGTTGAATTTGTACTTCTACCATGCAGCTTACATTTATTTTTGTAATAATTTTATGGAGAAACAAATAGCAATGCGACAGTTTCAAAACTGATTAGTAAGACAGTTTCAATAATTAATACATTGCATCTTGTTGTCTTAGTGATTATTCATTGTATAAGATGCAGACATGATATCCTGTCCACAAACACTATTAGAACAAATCTTTGTACTTGTTGAATTAAGAGAACGTAGCTGTATAACTATCCTAACTATTTTGTATATACAGATACAAAACAGTCATTCATTTGTATCCCCTTTTTTGTTTAGTTTTGCCAGAGAAGGGTATTCCATTGTCATTTAAATATGGTAGGTGCTTAAATTCAGCAAAATATTCCAATATAGTCCAGTAGTCCACAATAGTAGTGGGTTTTCCATAGGACTGGCAATGTCAGAGGTTGTTGACTTGAGCCTTTTACCAGCTTACATTTATTAAGTGGAAGTTTACTGTAAAAAGAAAAAAAAAAAGAACTGTCCCTCCTCCCTGATTTGCTTTCACTTACTTATTTTAATTGGTATGGGCTCATAGATATTTGTTCTATAGGCTGTAATCTGTCACTGTGCTTTTTATTTGATTGATTGATTGATTGATTTTCACTGTGCTTTTAAAAAAAAAAAAAAAAAAACAAAGTTGCTCTAGCTTTGGCCACTGGGACATTTTTCAAGGTAGTTCCTAAGTCCCTTTGTCACACTCCCATTGTTCTCTGAGCACATCTCATTTTCTCACATCTACATTTTTTTTAGTACTTCTGTCCCTAAAATGAGCCATCTCTCTAAGCAGGGTTTTGATGTTTTGGGTTGTTTTTTTTTTTTTTTTTTTTTGCTATGAATTTTATTTTTGTTCTGGAAATTTTATGTTTATATTTACTGAAAACCAGACAGCATAATAAAAACAGACATTAATCCATTAAAGCTTTGCATAAACTATGTCGGTGTTTATTCATGATACATCTTCAAAATATATCACATAAAACTTCTTCTAAATTATGCTTTAAACAACACTGATGATTTCAAAAGCAAGCACAGCTTTGTTTTAAAACCATGTGTCTTCATCTGTTTTCAGAGGAAATGTAGGGTGAAGCTGCCCATTAAACATTTTGAGGGTCAGTCCTGGGTGAACCAGGATTGCTGCTTCCTGTCCTGCTCGATGGTCCTCCGGCCTTGATCGTGTTCAGATAGTGCTTCTCCTGTGGTACAATGTGGTCCCTTCTGGCTCCCCTATGTGTCATGTGAGTTCTGCTATTTACCTATGTATTTCTTCATACCAATAGCCCCAAAGGTCCTGTTTCAAGTTTAGGTGGCCACATTGAGGATAAATATCTATATTGTTCTTGACTTTAATTAGCTTCTGAAGGTTTCTTCTCCTTCACCAGGTAACATCAACAGTGTGTCTGTCTTGGGGGGTGGGGGGGCAGCCAAAAGATACTACCCAAGAGGCTAGAATTCTCCTTACTTCCACCGGTAAGCATTGCTGGTTCTGTGAATGTGCAGTATCCACGGAGTACTGGGAAGGCCTGGCCAGCTCTGCTGAGCTTTCCACTGCAGCAACTCCCAGCAGTGTTGGAGCAATCCCCAGGACAATGGCCATGGCAAAACCAGCAAGAGCGACATAGCTGCCACCCTCGTCCTTAATGAAAGACGAGTCCTGTAAAGTGACTACAACTAAGTCAAAGGGTTCAGCTGATGCCATTAAGTATCCAAATCTTTCCCCAAAACTCTTAGCACTTTTCTTTTCCAATTCATTCTTACGGAAGAGAACTGCACTCAGTGACTAAGCATGTCACTAACGCTTACCCATAGAACTGTCTTTCCAAGAAAAAAAGAGAAAATTCCTTTTTGATAATAATTAGCAGTCTTCTGTCCTGGAAAGCTCAGATCACTAACACAGCTCGGGTGAGATGCCTGTCCCTGATCCCTGACCCTAGAGCTAGGAAAACTGGAAACTCTGCCCCAGAGGTGAGTATATGATGACCCCTTGATTATCAGAAAGAAAGAAGGTGAGAACTACATCAAACAGGTTTCTTAGGGCTAGCCAAACAGCTCAGGGAATTAAAGCGCCTGCTTAGAGCTGGGGAGATAGCTCAGTGGAGTAAGGGCTTTCCTGGCAAGCACAAGATCCTGAGTTTGATCCTTGGTACCACCAATAAATAAATAAATAAAATAAAGCACCTGCTTAGGCAAAGGAAGGGGTTCAATCCCCAGACCTGCAGTGCCGCCCCACCCCTGGGGTGCACTGAAACAGCGATTGAGACTGGGCATGGTGAAGCGAGCCTGTAATCCCAGCTCTTGGGAGGCTGTAAACAGGAGGAGCACTATGAATCCAATCTAGTAGTGAGACCCTGAGCACCCTGTAGACCCTGTCCTAAATACAAAAAAGAATAATAATAAAATAAATAAGTTTTCTTCAATAAAAATGAGACTTGACGTGGTGTAGGTGGCCTTTCGTCACACACAGCAGCCGTAATGCTCTTTGCCTAACGTACCACATTAAATGAGCACCAGGCAAGGCCTCTCACATCCACCCATTTGCTCACCTCGCCCCAACACAGACAAATCTGCTGAAGGTAAAATAAACTCACACTGACCAAAATGGTCACCTGATAGCAGTGCTGTCCAAAAGATTTGAAGTGAAAAGGCAATAAAGTTAATTGAAACAAATCGGATACACAACCTTAAATATCATGTAGGTTCTCTCACATGAGAAATGTAAACTCAGAGGAAAATGAAAAACGAACAATAAAAAAAACAGGAATATAAGTCCTTTGCAAATGGACAAGGGATCAAGAAATGGTCAAAGGACAAAACAGATGGAAGGTGAGGAGAAATAGAATAAGATTTATTGTGTACCTATACCAACTCATGACAAATGTAATCATTATGTACTAGTAAATGTAAACACGTACTAATAAAAATTTTAAACTTATAAAAAGATGAGTATACATTATAATGTATGTCTCTAAATCCCCATAAACAAAGACTGGTTACCTCAAATGGCTTGGGACTATTATGCTTCTTAACGGGTACATGTGGCTGTATACTTAGGTGATGTAGGCATGTCTACATCATCCTGATCCACTGCTTTCAGAAACATAGAGGTAGTGTGGCAGGAACAAAATAACATAGACTTTGAATGAAATGCATCTCGATTCCAACTTTACTTGCTGCCAAACTCTGGTGAGTGTCCCTGAGTTTGTCTCATCTGTTGATAGAAGAATAATGCCACTTCACATGATATGCAGATTTCGTTACAATTGTAGGATGTATATAGTCATTTAGCTGAATAAGTGCACGAAATTTTTCTGAATAAAATAGAAACATCAAAAATAATGCATATTTCATGTTTTCAACAATATGTACATCTCAAAATTTGTGGAATAACACTCAAGCATCAGCTCTTATTGCATTATAGATGGAAAATCCCTATCAGTTAAAATGGGAAATAGGAAGCAACTGGAGACGTCTGCTGAGCCCAGCCACCCCTCCTCATTATGCAGACCACCAGGGAGACCTAATTACACTGAAACCCACAGAAGCCTTGGGGAGCCCTACCCTGTGCCAACCCGCTTTTAACAGGGCCCTGCAGAATTTCAGCCTGCACCCTTAAATTATGGATTTCTCCCTTTCCCTCCTTGAGGTGGAAGCCACAAGAACCCCACACAGCAGGAGCTCTGTTGATCCTACCATGCCCTCCTCCTCTCCTGAGAGCTTTTCTGAGCTGTACCCTGCCCACCTACCATTGCTACAGTCATGGAGAATATTGGGGGCTTCAAATATGGCAAAAGGAAGTAATAAAAGGCAAACTCAGATATCTATCCCACCCAAAACAAATCCAGGAGACATAGTAATAGAAGAACTTGAAAGTCAAATACCTGAAATTTCTGAGATGATAGAAACTGAAGCAAAGAAACAACTTCATCAGGCTATGGAGGAAATCAGATCAGAAATAATCTCTCAGGTAAAAAAGGAAATGACAACAATCATGAAAGAACTTCTTGACACATCAAAGGAAGGGAATAGGAAAATGATTGAGACATTGAATAAGCAACACAGAAAAGAACTAGAATGTGAGAAACAGATTAAAACAGATATCCAGGACATTAAAAATTCCATTAAAAGCTGGCAAACGCTTGAATGAAACAGAAGATAGAATTTCAAACCTTGAAGAGAGCATTGCAGCTAGTAAATATTAAAGAAAACATCTCTTAAAAACAACACACAATAGCTGCAAGAAAAGGCAGTCTGGAAAGCCATACACAGTATCCAGTTAAGGGTTAATTTTCAAAATACATAAAAACTCCTACAACTCAACAGCAAATGAGAAGTCTAATGAACTAATGTTAAAATGAGATAACAAGTGAGATAGAAATTTCTCTATAGAAAACGCATAAATAGACACTGGGTGTGCGGGAAAATATTCAACTTTACTAAGCATCAGGGAAATTCAAATCAAAGCTACAAGACATAACTTCACCCTTATTAGGGATTTGATTATTGGTAGCAATACAAAATGGTGGGGGTTTGCGGGTTAGCTGAGTTGTTTAAAGTATCTGCTTGAGAAAACTCAGTCAGGCACAGGGGACCAAAGTTCAACCCCTAGTTCCACATGCCTCATCAGACCCACCCTTAAGGCTGCCGGAGCCAGTCCAAAAATACAAAATGGCATAACCGTTATGAAAATAGTATATAGAGATTCCTCAAAACCCTCAAAACAGAATTAGCATAATACCCAGAAAATTCATTATTGGACATGTTTTCAAGATTTCAAATAGGTAATAGTGGGGCTGGTGAAGATAGCTCAGCAGTCCAAAGAGCCTGCTTAGGCAAGTTTAAGCAAGTGCAGGGACATGGTTCCATCCCCCACACCACATGCCACGCCAGCCCCACCCCTAGGGCAGGCTAAGCTGGCCAGAGTCCAGCCATAGTGGTGTAGGCCTGTAAACCCATCGCTGGGGAGGATGAACACAGGATGATCACTGAGTCTGAGCTGCTTCATGAGACCGTCTACCAACCAAATACATTTAAAAAACAAATAAAAAAAGATAGTAGACGTAGCACAGTATAAATGGCCATACTCCTAAAATTGCTATACACATTTAATGCAATCAAAGAACCATTAACATACCTCACAAGACTAAAGAAAACCTTCCTAAAATTAATCTGGAACCAGAAGAGATGCAGAATTGCAAAGGCAACCCTGGGCAACAAAGGCAAGGCAGGAGGCATTCCACAATCCCTGACTATAAATCATACTATGAAGGTATTATAAAATCAACATGACATGTGGATGAATCACAGCCATTGCTTGACCAATTTGCCTGCTAAGAAAGCCTGAGACAACATTTTCTCACCATGTGACTCTCCGTAAGGATACTCTACATAGTCGATCACTTTCCTCTGTGGCCCCATAATCTCCTTGATCAGAAAATTTGAGGCACCATTGAGTTACACAATGTTATAATACAGGCTCTCCTATGCGCTGAGTCCTCACTGACTTTGAAAGACTAGGGCCAAAATGTTGGCTGTCCTTGCAGCCCTTCTTTTTCTCTAATTTTTGGTCTGCATACTTAGGATGTTAACCCTCCAGAAGAGTAGCTTAATAGCTTCTTATTCACCTATTTTATTTCTTTTATTTCTCATTCTTGTCTAATGGCTCTAGCTAACGATTCCAGAATGATATTGAATAGGAGTGATGATAGAGGATATCTTTGTGTTGTGCCAGATCTAAGAGTAAAAGATTTCAGTTTTTCCCCATTTAAAATTATGCTAGCCATTAGTTTGTTATAGATGGCTTTTATCAGATTGAAGTAGAGGCCATGTATTCCAATTTTTTGTAGGAGTTTGGACAAGAATGAGTGTTGGACTTTGTCAAAAGCCTCTTCTGTATCACTTGAGATGATCATGTGGTTTGTAGTTTTTAATCTATTGATATTGTATATTACATTTATAGATTTTCAAATATTGAACAATCCTTGCATCCCTGGGATGAATCCTACCTGGTCATGGTGTATAATCTTCCTGACTATTTGCTGTATTCTATTTGCTAGGATCTTAGTGAGGATTTTTGCACCTATGTTCATAAAAGAGATTAGCCTGTAGTTCTCTTTTTTAGTTGTATTTTTCCCTGGTTCTGGAATCAGTATAATACATGCTTCCAGGAATCATTTTGGGAGGACTGCTTCCTTTTTAATTTCACTGAAGAGTTTGAGGAGTGTAGGGATTATATCTTCTATAAATTTCTTGTAGAATTCAGATGTGAATCCATCAGGACTTGGACTTTACTTTGTCAGTAGGTTCTTTTTATGTTTTGCTTTGTTTTTTCAAAACTGGGTATTGAACTCAGGCCCTTGCACTTTCCAGGGAAGCACTTATTCCACTGAGCCATCTCCCAGGCCTGTTGGTAAGTTTTTTTTATTATATCTCATATTTCAATGGCTGTTATTGAGAGTTGTTATATCTTCTTGATTCAGTTTTTTTGTTTGTTTGGTTGTTTTTTGTTTTTTTGTTTTTTTGTTTTTGCAGAACTAGGCATTGAACTCAGGCCCTTTTGAATCAGTTTTAGTAATTTCTAACTTTCTAGAAACCTGTCCATTTCTTCTGTGTCTTCTATTCTGTGAGAATAAAGATTCTTAAAGTAGCTATTGCTAACTGGGTCTGTGGTAATTACACCTTTTTCATTCCTTATTGCTTGTACTTGAATTTTTTTCCCCTCTTTTTGATGAGATTAACTAGGGGCTTATCAATTTTATTTAATCTTTCAAAGAACTAGCTTTTTGATTCGTTAATTCTGTTTTCTTCATCTCAACTGAATTAATTTCCACTCTAATTTTTATGATTTCTTCCCGTTTTGGGGCTTAGAATTTGGTTTGCTCTTCCTTTTCTAGATGTTGAAGGTGCAGCATTAGGGTGTTTATTTGTTCCTATTCTGTTTTTCTAATGTGTGAGTTCACAGCTATAAATTTCCCTCTGAGAACTGCTTTCATCACATCCCATACATTCCGATAAGTTGTGCTTGAATTTTCATTGAATTGTAGATATTGTTCAATTTTTTGTTTAATTCTATCTGTGACCCATTGGTTGCTGAGTAGAGTGTTATTTAGTTTCCATGTATTTATGGGGTTTTCCTGTTTTCTTGTCTTATTTATTTCGTTTCATTGCACTGTGGTCAGATAACACACAAAGGATAATTTCTCTTTTCTTGCATATACTTAAGCATAACTTATGGACTAGAATGTGGTACGTTTTATAAAATCTCCCATGTGTAGATGTAAAAAATATGTATTCAGCTGTGGTTGGGTGGAACACTCTGTATATGTCCACTAAGTCCATTTATTCCAAGCTCTGGTTCAGTTCTGCTACTTCTTTGCTAATTTTTTGTCTGGTTGACCTATCTTTTTGGGATAAGAGGGTATTAAGGTCTCCTGTTAAGACTATGGTATTGGATATTAGATTTTTCATGTCCATTAAGATTTGTCTTATATAGTTGGGTGCTCCCATGTTTGGTGCATACATAATTATAAGTGTTACCTCTTCCTCTTGAATTTTTCCCCTAACCAGTATATAGTGACCTTCTTTATTTCATTTGATCATTCTTGGTTTGAAGTTGAGACAATGTGAGAGCAGCATGCTACCCCTGCTTTTTTCTGAGATGCTGGGGCATGTAGCATTGATTTCCATCCTTTGACTTTGAGCCTAAGAATGTCCTTTTGAGTTAAGAGTATTTCTTGTATACAGCATATTGTTGCATTTTGTTTCCTAATCCACTGTCCCAGTCTATTTCTCTTAATTGGTGAATTGAGTCCATTTGCATTGATCATTATAATTGAGATGTATTGATTAAGGATCAACATGTTATTCATCTGCTTTTGTTTACTCCTTTTTCTCCTATGTTTGTTTGCCCTATTTAGTGGGTTTCTTCTGTTCTCATTCATGGAGTTCTGATCATTTTTGTCCCTCTCTAGAACATCTTTCAGTAGTCTGTGTAGGGTTGGCTTTGTCATCACAAAATTCTTTAGTTGTTCTTTTTCACGGAAGTATTTCACTTTCCATCGAACTTGAGAGTTTGGCAGGATATTGTTTCTGGATTGGAATTTGTTTTCACAGAGGTCTTGCAGTACTCTGCTCCATGCTTTTCTTGACTTCATGGTTTGTAAAGAGAAGTCTGACTTTATTGTGATGGATTTTCCTTTAATGTGATCTGTTTCTTTCCTCTAGTGGCTTTCAGTATATTTTACTTGTGCTGGATTTCTGTGATCTTGACTATTATCTGTCTCGGTGTGTTTTTAATTGGGTTGAAGTTATTTGGTGTTCTGTATGCTTCGGTTACCTGAATGTCACATTGTTTCCCCATATTTGAGAAGTTTTCTGATATTACTTCTGCCTCTATTCTTTTTATATCATTTGTATTCACTCCTTTCTCATTGATGCCTATTAGTCTCATGTTGTTCATCTTTGTATCACCTTGCATGTGATGAATTATTTTTTTCCTGCATGCCAGTTGTTTTTAAGAGATCCTTTCATAGTTTTCACTAGCTGCAATAGCATCTTCAAGATCTGAAACTCTATCTTCACTTTCACTCAAATGGTTTTGCCAGCTTGCGATTGAGATTTTAAGTTCCTCTGTATTTCTTTGACTCTGTTTCATGCGATCTATTTCTTTCCTATATTGCTCATTGAATAATTCCATCATTTGTCTAATTTTTAGAAGCAGTTATTAATTCTTTCATTATAGTTACCTTTTCTTTTTTTAATTCAGAGTTTCTTTCTCATCTGATTTCCTCTATACCTTTCTGCTGTTGATTCTTTTTTTTTTTTTTTTTTGCGGAACCGGGGATTGAACTCAGGCCCTTGCACCTGCCAGGGAAGCGCTTATTCCACTGAGCCGTCTCCCCGGCCCTTGCTGTTGATTCTTTACTTGAAATGCTATCAATTTAGAGATTCCTTTTTTATTATTTCAGAGGTTATTTCTGATCTGAGTTCCTCTATACCTTTCTGCAGTTGTTACTTTACTTCAGATGCTATAAATTCAGACATTTAAGTGTGTGAATCCCAATGTCTTCTGTGCTAGTGTCTTCTGCATTTGTTCTGGGTGGGCTTGGGGCCTGAGATTGCATTTTCCTCCTTCTCTGTGTCATTTTGTATAGCACTGTCCTCTGACCTTTGGTGTAGAGTTTTGGTGCAGCTATAACCTTAGCACCTACTGAAATTCAGGTGCAGATCTACGAAGTTTGAGTTCATCCAGTTGTGCCTGGCTTGGGTCTGGCTGCTGTGCTCATCTTCTTCCTGCTGCAGCCCTTGGAAGTGAACTTGTATTGCCCCTCTGGCAAGATGTTCTGCTCCTGGATTATCTGGGTGGTTCTGGCCCTAGCCTGTCTGCAGGGGCTTCAGCTGAAAGTTTCACCCCTGACCTGTAGACCAAGCCTGTGCTGGATCTAGAGGGGTCCAGAGAGCAGGACAGAAGGATTCACTCACAAGTGGGCCTGGGCTGGGTCTGGAGTGATCCAGCAGGCAAAGGGGAGCATGGAAGCTCTCCCACACACTCGCTGTGCCTGGGCTTGGGCTGGGTCTGGATGGGTCCTGTAAGTGACGCAGAAGTTCTCACTCACACAGCAGGCCTGGGCTGGGTGCAGAGGGATCCAGCAGGCACAGGGGAGTACAAAAGCTCTCCCCCACACTTGACAGGCCTAGGCTTGGGCTGGGTCTGTTTTGGGTTTTTGTTTTGTTTTGTTTTGTTATTGTTTATTTGTTTGCTTTGTTTTATTTTGTTTTGGTATTTTAAGGAAGGGTCTACAGGTTGTTCAGTCTTACTACTAGATTGGACTCATAGTGTTCTGCCTGTTTACACCCTCCCAAGAGCTAGGATTATAGCTGTGTACCACCATGCCCTGTCTCAGTGTGCCCCAGGGGCCAGGCCAGTATGGCAGGCCTGGGGATTGAACTCCTTGCCCCTATGCCTGCTTGCTGGCATTTTTATCTGCTGAGCTATTTGGCCAGCTCTGTTTTTTTTTAATCAGTTAAAACTCATTTAAATTGAATATTGAAAACGTGAAGCAGGATGTTCAATAGACCTGTTTAGGGTTGAAATAAGAAGACAGTAATAAAAGAAAGTAACTTTTCATATAATGAGGTACCATGATGCTCCCATAAATAATGCAGCATATACATACAAATTATGGTATACACACACACACACATACATATGCATATATATATATGAAATTACATATATATATATATATATATGTATATATATATATATATATATATATGTGTGTGTGTGTGAAATTACCTACAAAACATTGCTCAGTGAAAAAGACTCAACAAACAATAGATAAACAACTATATTTTTAAGTGAATATACACATAAGCATCTGCTTAGGTTATACATACATTATCTCTGGAGGTATACATAGACAGTTGGTAGCTGGCAATAGTTACATTGTTCAGAAAAATATTAGTATGCATAACATGTTTACATGTTTATTAATCTGAATACTATTTTGTAATCTCTTTAAAAAATATATTTTTTAAAAAGAACAAACACATTTTTTTTTTTTTAGCAGAACCGAGGATTAATCTCAGGCCCTTGAATTAGCCAGGGAAGCACTTATTCTACTGAGCCATCTCCCTGGCCTCCATTATTTTCATTAAAAAGCACAAGAAACAAAATAAAAAATTATGTTTGTTACTTACTTCAGCCCTAAGGATACCAGTGGAACCAGCCTATAATTGGGTTGAGTGCATTCAGGAGGATTACAAATTGAATCCTAGCTTCAACTTAGTTAGATCCTGTCTCAAAATAAAATATATTGGACCAAGGAGACAGCTCAGTAGAATAAGTGCTTGCCTGGCAAGCACAAGGTCCTCAGTTCATTCCCTGGTACTACCAACATATATATATATATATATATATATATATATATATATATATATATATATATCCATGCCTCCGATACATCTCAGTGGCAGAGTTATGATACCCAGTTTTTCTGTTGCTAGGAAAAATACCTGGCACTTGCAACTTAAGAGAAGAGTTTTGGGGTCAGTGAAATAGCTCAGCAGTTTAAAACACCCGCTTAGGCAAGCTTAGGCAAGTTCACAGGGACCACAGTTTGATCCCCAGTTCCACATGATGCTCCAACCCCACCCCCGGGGTGAGCTGAGCTAGTCACAAAAAAGAGAGAGAGAGAGAGAGACAGAAAGAAGAGCATTTCTTGGGTCACATTTCAGAATTTTCAGTCCATAGTCAGCAGGCTCCCAAGTAGAAACTAAGGGTGGAGAAAAAGTGCCGGCTTCAGGGTTCCTGAGAAGCAGAGCACCACAAAGAGCAGCACGGAGAGCTGTCTTGCACAGGCACAGCCTCAGACCCTACCTCCAAACACCACATTTGGTCAAACAGTAGACTAACCTCCTGGTGAACACAGAGCCCCTGTAATTTGGTCACCATTCTGGGTGTCTTCCAATACAGTTAGGTTCTCTTCCAATGAGAGGCCTGTGACTGAAAATGGTTCGCTACTGTCTGGACCCAGAAAACCCCACAAAATCATACAAATCCAGAGGCTCAAATCTTCACATTCACTTTAAGAACACATGAGAAACTGCCCAGGCTACCAAGGGGATGCGTATTCAAAAGGCCACTACGTATCTGAAGGATGTCACATTAAAGAAGCAACGTGTGCCATTCTGGTGTTACAACAGTGGAGTTGGTAGGTGTGCCCAGGCCAAACTGGGTCGGTGGCCCAAAAAGAGTGCTGAATTTTTGCTGCACATGCTTAAGAATGCAAGAGTAATGCTGAGCTTAAGGGTTTAGATGTAGATTCTCTAGTTATTGAAACATCCGGGTGAACAAAGCACCCAAGATGCGCCGCTGTACTTACAGAGCTCATGGCCGGATTAACCCATCCATGAGCTCCCCCTGCCACACTGGGATGATCCTTACTGAAAAGGAATGAATTGTTCCTAAGCCAGAGGAGGAAGTTGTGCAGAAGAAAAAGATATCCCAGAAGAAACTGAAGAAACAAGAACTATGGCATGGGAAGAAATTAAGCATAAAACAAATGCAAATAAAAATTTTTAAAAATACAGTCAAGCCGACCATTTAAATGAGCTGTCATAAATTGGGCATGGTGGCACGGAACTGTAATCCCAGTACTTCAGGAAGGAGAACAAGGACTGCAAGTCTGAGGCCAAGCAACTTGATAAGACCATGTTTCAGGATTAAAAACTACAAGAAAGGACTGAATGTGTAGCTCAGTGTCAAGGCCTTGGGTTCAATCCCTGGTTCTATGAAAAGAAAATCCTAGTGTGAAGATCAAGCTGTTTTTCTGAATAATCACACATGCTGGAAATTATACACTTGTCTTACTTACTCTTCTCTCATTTCTGGGACAAATACCCAACACCCAAAATGAAGGAAGGAAAGGTTTATTTAGCTCACAGTTACTGCAGGTTTCAGTCCATACTTGGCTGGCTCCAAGGCAGAGCAGCACATGGCAGAGAGCAGCAGTTTGTGGCAGTGGAACAGCAACAGTGCAACAAAGAGCACCGGCTACAGAAAGTCTGTCTCTCTGCCTGTTATATTACATTCAGGCTGTCTGCCCCAGGCTGGGAGAAGTACTCACAACTATGATCCCAGCAGTACTAAGACCCATAATCCCAACCTTGGATCACACATAATCAATCCCAGTGGATCATGAATTAATCACAAAGTCTCCACCCCATGACTACATGAGGCTTTGTGGGGACAACTAGACACAAACCATAACAACACAGTACATACCCAAGAGATGCATGAATTAACATGCTCAGATATGGTAAGGCCACATAAAGTAAAGGGTGTGGAGGAAAAGAATTATCTAAACTGGTCAAGAAAATAATGTGAAGGTTCACTTGAGGAAGGGCTGAAATCAAACAGACACAAACTTTTCACATCATTATGGTACACAATAAGTGTAACAAAACTGGCAATAACTTGGAATGCTAACGGCTATATAGTAAGCATAACAGAAAAGATAAAACTTTCCATTTTGGCCCCAGAAAATTTGCAACTCATCATGTTGATCCTGCAACCAGCTCCTGCATGCTGCCATCTGCAGTTCTATTTGCCATCATAAAATTAATAGACTTTGTGGTCCCCTAGAAAGACCAGCTTGCACACAGAGTGCTGCAGGAAACAGCTGGCCTCTCAGGTAGGGAGGATCTGACTGGGCAGAAGCACTTGTCGTGCGCTGCTGCCCTCAGAGCACCAGGCTGGCCCACCAGTTCTTCATGATATGATACAAACCCACAGCAGGTGGGCACTGCTCTGTGACATTTTTTCATTCAAACCATTTTCTGAAGATCACATAAACAAGTGTACATAAGTAAAATATAAAAATGAGTGATTTGAAAGAAAAAAAAAAAAAACCCTGGGGCAGCCATGGTAGAGTCCCCCAGTCAGCCTGGGCTCCTGGAAGGCCTCTCCAGGAGAAGGGACCAATGCAGTGGGGGTGGCCATTAATGCTGCTACCAGCAATGGACTATACATACTTGCACAAGAATGACAGTAAGGTAGGAGAAGGAATCCAGTGCAAGGTCAGCGAGGGTACGGTGAGATGATGAGAGGATACATTCATTGGTGCAAGGCACTTTCCACTGGGAGTCCCCAGTGTGGACACCATGCATCCAGGGTCTGAAGGCCTTAGCGGTCGATAGCCTGGGCCTCTCCCTCATTCACTGGCCCTTGGATTTTGAGCCTGTGCCTTGGGATCACAGTGGCAGGGTTATGCCCAGGAACACAGATGTCCTGAAGACCCAGGAGGCTGTACAGGACTTGGTTACTGAAAGGCTTGTAAGGCCTCTGGAGTATCAGTCTTCAACCAGGAACAGCTTGAAGAGGCTTTTCGATAAGCACAATCTAAGGATCACACCAATCACTAAGCAAACTGCGTGCCACCCACAACTTTCTCAGAGGAGGCCAATTATCACCAAGTCAGAGATATGCCTGTGACTGGCTAACATCCTCTTGGTGCCTCAAGTGACACAGTTGACTTGATGGGTGATCCTGTGACCAAGGAGATTGCAAGGAAGCCTGGCCAGACATCTGCACAGAGTTTGATTTGACTTCATATCCAGAGGCATGTGATCATGTGTCCCAAGTCTGTCACCCCATGCTTGATCCAAGAGAATATCCAGGTGTCCAATTCTGAATTAATAGAGCAAGATATACATGACATTGGGGGTGGGGAGATGGCTCCGTGGAATAAGCACTTCCCTGGCAAGTGCAAGGACCTGAGTTTCATCCCCAGTTCCGCCAAAAATAAAAAAATAAAATAAACATGTACATGACATCTTTAGTCTTAGAAAACAATCTCCAGTTGGCCACATTCCCTACAACTGAAAGTCACAAAGGCTATTCCTACTACACAGAAGACTGAGGTAAACTTCCCTCTTCCTTATTTCTGCTCAGCCAAGACTGTCAGCCTACCTCTGCAAAGCTCTGCATTTCTGGGGCCAGGGACAGGAGCAGCGTAGGTAGAGATGGGTCTGCTTCCTGGCTGAAACAGAGGCCCCGCTCTCTGCAAGATACCAAGCACAGAGCTTGCACTAATTGATGGAGAGAGAGAGGCACCCTGAGGGTCACAGGGACCCATATGGATGTTAAGAGTCTGTCAAGCACACAGTGCAGTATAACTTCTAAATATCATTACAGGTGGTCTCTATGAAAAAAAAAAGGTGACTTATCACTTAGATTTACCTCCATATTTTATAAGAACATTGAAGAAACATTTAAACAGAATGTGAGAGTTGAGAGAAGAGTATGATTAATCTTTGTAACAGCTTCAAGATTCAAGCCATGGCTAATCTTATTTCATCTCTGCTCTCCTCTGTACCCTACCATTAGGTCCTTGGATGACTTTTTCCAATTTTTTATTCATTTTGATGAGAAAAAAATAGCAATGAAACAATTTCTTTGTCTTGTTTGTTTGTTTTTTCCGGAACTGGGGATTGAACTCAGACCCTTGCACTTACCAGGGAAGCGGTTATTTTACTGAGCCATCTCCCTGGCTCTCTAATAGTGGTCCTTTTTTTTTTTGTATTTTAGGGAAGGTTCTACAGGGTGCTCAGGGTCTCACTGCTAGATTAGACTCTAGTGATCCACCTGTTCGCAGCCTCCCAAGAGCTGGGATTACAGGCGCACAACACCAGGCACAGTCTCAGTTGCTGTCTCAGAGTGCCTGGGGGGTGGGGCCTACACAGCAGGCCCAGGGTCAAACCCCCGGCCCCTCTGCCTCCTTGCAGGTGCTTTAACCCACTGAGCTAACCGGCTGGCCCTACAGACAGTTTCAAAACAGGTTAGTAGGACAGTTACAATAATTAATGCATTGCATATTGTTGTCTTCATAGTAGTTATTCAGAGGACAAGATACAGACATGATATCTTGTCTAAACACTATTAGTACAAACCTTTCTTCTCAATGAACTAAGAGAAAAAAAGCTGTATGTCTATCTATCCTGACTAGCCTTGTAAGGTCAGTGAGGACTCAGGACACAAGAGAATCTGTGCTGTGAAATCTTGTAACTCAGTGGTGCCCCAAATTTTCTGATCAAGGAGATTATGAGACCATGGAGGAAAGTGATTGATGATGTATGGTGTGCCTAAGAAGAGTCACCTAGAGAGGAAAAAATTATCTCAGGCTTTCACAGAAAGCAAATTGGTCAAGCAGTGGCCATGACTCATCCACATGGCTGACACTGACAAAGGATCTACAAGGTGCAATAGATGGTTTCTCTGGATGATTTTGAGTCACATCCTTTTATTTGCACACAGTAAAAGGAAAACAGTAAATCTGGTGCTACATGTCAGTCAAAATAGATGCTTTTTCCCACTTACTAAGTATGTTTTATAGAGAAGAACCACCAAAAGCCAGCTGTGTTGGTGCACCTCTGTAATTCCAGTACTTGGGAAGCTGAGGCCAGAGAATCACTGTGTATTCAAGGCCAGCCTGGTCTACAAAGTGAGCTCAAGGCCAGCCTGGACTGCATAGGAAGACTGTCTAGAAAAAAGATGGAAAGAGAGAGAGGGGAAGAGAAAGGGAGGGAGGGAGGGAGAGAGGGAAGGATGGATGGATGGAGGGAGAGAGGGATGAAGGGAGGGAGGGAGAGACACAGATAGAGAAGGAGAGAAAGACAGAAAAGAGACAGAGAGAGAGATAAAAAAATTCAGCTCAAAAAGAGGAAGGCCAGGGATATAGCTCAGCAGCGCAAGTGCCTACCTGGCAAGTCCAAGGTCCTGAGTTTGATTCCTGGTACCAAAAATAGAGGTGATGTTATAAACCCCTTTCTTCACTCACACATGAAAATTAGTTGACTTCTTTTCTGATTCAATAGTTGAAGACAGAACATTGAGGGGGTGAGAGAGCTAGTTATTAATATCTTAAACTCACTAAGCACTTACCACTATGGTATAGTAGTAACCACGAATAATAAAGCAGGGGCCAAGGGAGATGGCTCAGAATAAGCCCTTGCCTGGCAAGCACAAGGGTCTAGTTCAATCCCTGGTTCCACAAAAAGAGAAAAAGAACAATAAAGAAAGAAGCTTACTTTCCCTCATGATGTCAGGGTTTCAGCCCAAGTCGCTTGGCTGTGCTGCTCTGGGGCTGTGGCAGTACCCTATATCACAACAGGAGAATATGTCAGAAGAGCCTGTTTACCTCCCTCAGGCCAGGAAGCAAGGAAAAAGGCCGCAGCGGATGTCCTACTATCTCCTTCAAAGACACACCCCAGTGACCTTACCTTCTCCCACAAGGCCCCATCTCCTATAGGTTCCACTAACACGAGATAGTATTATAAACTGGGACCATTTCTTTAACAGATGGCTTTTAGGGGGCTTTTATCCTGTCAGGCTGTAGGAACTTTTACTAGGGCTATTTCTGCTTCCTTCACACATAACTGTTTTCCTGCTGAAACTAAAACTCATAGAAGACCTAAGACTTAACATACTTAGCATGTTTCAGGGTCTCCACCTGGTCATAAAATGACCATAGTGACAATAAATAGAGTAGATTTAGATTAAGCAAAAATGAGCTGATATAGGGGCTTGGAAAACTTAGTAAGCAATAGTATTTGCAGCTAGTGATGAGTCTGGAGAAAATCAGAAAAAAAAATCTCTTGTTGAAAGACAGGAATATGGTCAAGGGTTAAACAGGAGATCAAGTTAAAGATATACTACAAATGTATCAGTGTACACAGGAGTATACTCTGGCCTATGAACACAGGAGCAGGAAAAGCTCACGAAACATGGACCAGTGACAGTGCAACACAGCATTTATGAAGACGAGCTTGGCGATAACCCACCCTGTAAGTAAGAATACCCCGCAATTTGTTTCCCTAGTGGCTTGATTGCTTTTGTTTCCTAATCATTAGGAAAAAAATCACTGTGCTGAACCATTTCAAAAAGAACTGTGTATAAAATAAAGGCTATACAATGTAAACTCCTATGAGGAAAATATTCTCCTTGTTCAGCTCAAGAAAAGACTTCGGGAAACAAAGCACTTTGATTCCTAAATGAGCACCAGCCCCTGTGGTCCAGTTACTCCAAGCTTCCAGCAGTTCTGAGCCTCAGAGTTCATGCTGCACAGCTGGGCTTTGAGCCTGGGGCTCCCACTGACTTTTCAGAGAGCTTCATGATTGGTTTGCTTCCATGGGATTAGGATCAAGATTAAAAAAATGACAATAGACAATGTATTAATTATTGCAATTCTCCTACTAACCTGTTTTGAAATTCTATTTTATTGTTTTTATTTCTTTTCTCTTTCAAATTAAAAAAAAAAAAATGAGCCCAAGTTCACTTGGAAACAGTTCATATTTAAGAGACCTTCAAACAATTCACATATAAAAAGTATACTACAAATATTATATAATAACTTCCCACTTGTTCATGTTTATCACAGGGGGAAAAATTAGCAACAGGAACACCAATACTTCAAAAGCTAGGAAGTTGAGAATAAAATCCAGATTTGGGAGTGATGAAATCATTTGACTCAGAGGACAGACAGCAGTTCATAAGGGAAGGACCCGGCATCTGAATTACCCAGTGCTGTAACGTGCTACCTAGCTGCTACCTCTTTCTGATGGCCCGTCCCCAGCCTCCACTCCACACTGCCAACTTCTGCCCCCACTGACTCATCATTCGGGATCCTGGAGCCTGCACCATTCCACAGTCTCAGGTTAATGTTATTTTTAATATATAAACCAAATAAAACAAAGTGGTGTACACTGAACAGCTAAAGTGCCTTTCCAGTTGCCAGCCGTCACCAATGCTATGTGGCATTTGTGCTATGACCCCCCCCCCCCCATTCTGCCACAGGGCTCCCCTTAGGACAAAGTCTGCCATCAAGAGCCAAATCAGCCATTTTTCACTGCAGACTTGCTGGCTGGAGAATCAGCATTTACAAAGCAGCTTGCGATGCTGCAAGCAGCCCAGACAGAAATGTAATAAACAGCGTTTTGAATTACATTTCGGACATTTAAAAAAGCTCCGGGCTCAATTTCGCAAGACATTTGCATTTGTAATGAAAGAAAAAAAATCCATCATTGAGCTTCCAATCTCAGGTTAACAGGCCCTTTATGTTGTAAATTTTTTGCAGGAACAATTACAAATTGTACACAGATTCATTATTTCCCAAGCACTTTATCAGGACAGTTCCCCATACATCTAATTTGTCCTGTCTGAAATGTAACTTGACATAAGGGATTTTCTTAATTGCTTTTGAAGCCCTTCCAAGATAATCAACTGCTTTTTGGAGCATGATAAAAGACAGTAGACAGTATTGCCAGTCTGCCTCAGAATCACACACTGAAGTTTTTAGGTAAGAGCAAAGAAAGGCGCTATCTGCCTGTTACACCGATGGCAGCATCTCTGTTTTTAATTTTCTTCCCATTTAAATGACTCTGTCAGTGCCTATAAAGAGTAAAGGGAAACTGCTCTATTTTCATCTGCCCTACTGCAATGGCTGTCATTTGGGGAGTGAGTACAGTCAATAGGATAGAAGTAGAATTTTGCTCTTCTGAGGAATCTTGGCCAAAGATTAAAGAATAAGACAAAAATAACCAATTTTTGAGATGAGAATACCATTAAAAGCTGCTTAAGATGTACTAGAATGTCATGGTATGACCCATAAACATAATAAGTATGATATATATAACTACTATAAATATTATACTGCCCCAGCATATGTAATTAGCATACTCTGTGCCAATTAAATATATATAATTTTCTAAAAGGTGTTTGTGTTTGAGATTTGAAGCTGGCAATTCCAAATAATCACAAATTTTAGTGACTAAACAAAGTGCAATTACTGTACACAGCAGGCAGGATGACATCTTCCACACCCTACATCACACCCAAGTTCTCAGAACCCAATAAAGCAAAATGATTAAGTTCATCACCTCTGGGGTGGAGACAATGCCCTGGATTACCAGGGAATATACAACCCTAACTTTGGAGAAACCTTTCCTGGCTGCAGTTAGAGTGAAGCGAGAGAGACTCCTCAACCCTGCTGGTCTTCAAAATGTGGGAAGTGGGCGACGAACTAAGTTGGTAAGTCTTCAGTTTAGAAGCAGCAAGAAAACAAGCGCCTTATTCCCAAACTCAAGGAACTAAATTCCATCATCTAGGCAAGTAAGCTGGAAATTTATTCTCCCCTGGAGACTCCAGAAAAAAAGATACGTAGCCTACAGACACCTTGATTTTGGCCAAATGAGATATGGCTCAGATTTCTGACCTAGAAAACAGTAAGAAAATACATTTGGATTATTTAAGACATTTGTTTATGCTACTTTGGTAAGAGCACATAGAAAAATAATATGTTGACCAGAGAGGTGGTATGTGCTTGTAATCCTAGCACTCAGGAGACTGGGGCAGAAGGATTATGAGTTCAAGGCCAGCTGTGAGACCCTGTCAAGGGAGTGAGGAGAGAAAACTAATATCCATAGTATAGTACCTTCTACTATGTCCTGCTCATCCTTGAAGTGCCCAAATATGAGATATATAACTAGTATAACATTTTGTATTTATTCAGCAGTGCCCTATGCAGTTGATATTCAAATACTGCTTGCTAAAATCAAATTAATTATGCAGCACATAAATGGAAAATAGACACCAGTCCCCTCTTAGAACGCTACCATTATTAAGAACACTGATTGAGTCTCTGAGTAAAGCATGAAAATTGATAGCTTTGCTTTAGATCAACAATGTTAATATGCATGCTGACCCTAAATCATCTTCTAAGAATTGCTCTTGGCAGGATCCAGGGAATTGAACGCTCTGCAATTCAAAGCTTCACCTTCAGAGCCCATAATACAAAGTCCACAGGAGTTCAAGGAAGATGCAGATCTATGCAACTAACGACAGATTAGAAAAAATGGGAATCGCATTTGTTCTTCCAGGTGAAGGCTGCCACTATGGATAGCTGACAGTGAATGGCTAGTCTAGTGCTTTGTGTGTATGAAATGATGGCCTTATCTAGGATACTTAATGTTCCAGTTGACAGTTAATTAACTTTACCAAAGACATAATGGCAAAGAACAGCAGCTCGAGTGAGTCAGAGGACCAGACAGCCATGTAAGGCGTGAAACTGAGCAGAACTAAGTTTCCATGAGGGCAGGCTCAGAATCCAAGACCACAAAATCAATGACAGTAAAATGTTCCACATTACAACAGTAATTTAAATACACGTATCAAACTGTGTTTTTTTCCCAAAACTCCAATGAAAAAATAAACCTCCATTTTATTTGGTTCTTTTTGTTTTGTGGTACAGGGGATTGAATTCAGGACCTTGTGCTTGACAGGCAGGTGCATATGCCACTGAGCTATATCCCCGGCCCCTAAACCTCCATTTTAAAAATTTTTATTAGTACCAAATTATAAAACATGAAGACTACATTCACTATGGGAGTTGATATATGTAAATAACATATATTTGGGGGGTTATCATCAACAAATTTATTTTTAAGTCCTTATCATGCTAATTATCCTAAGCACAGAGTAAGAGCCAGACTAACAGACCAAAAAACATACACTGAAATACATAACAACAATTATGCTACACGAAAGTACACATTTATATACACGAGCCATGCTGGATTACGGTAACATTTTTCTCTTTTTTTCCTATTGTCTTTTTTTTTTTTTTTTTTTTTTGCACTTTAATTCGCCAGCTTTCTCATTTAAGAAAAATTTTGATCTCTAAGCTTGTACACTGCTTGGGCAAATGCAGTCAGGTGCAGTCAGGACCGTGGTTCGATTCCCAGCTTCAGAAGCTGCACCAGACCTGCCCTTAAGGAACCCTGAGGTACAAACAAAAAACAAAAACAAAACTCCATCTTAAATTTAGAGCCCGCCAAATAGCTCAGCAAATTAAAGTGCCTGCAAGCCGGGCACATGAGCCCGGGGTTCAATGTCAGGCCTGCAGTGCCGGCCCCACCCCGGGGCTTGCTGAGATGGCAACTGAGACTGGATGTGGTGCACACCTATAATCCCAGCTCTTGGGAGGCTATAAACAGGCGGATCACTACGAGTCTGATCTGGTAGTGAGACCCTGAACACCTTGTAGACGCTTCCCTAAAATACAAATTAAATAAGCCTGTGCATCTGATTCACTTCACAGAGCAGTCTCAGGATGAACCTGCTTTCTGACAAATGACTCAGATTTATCTCATCTTATGGTACAGTAGTACTCCATTGTGCGTAATCACATCTTTATCCATTTGTCTGTTGATGGACATATGAGCCCACTTCCAAGATTTATGAATTGTAAGTTGTGCTGTTATAAACGTGAATATGTAGATGTCACTGTAATACGAAATCTTAGGATACTAATCAGCTTTTCTTCTGGATGGTTAACAACCTAAATTCACAGGTCAAAATTGGAGAAATAGAAGAGCCACAAGGCCAGCCAACATTTTGGCCCTAGCCTTTCAAGGTCAGTGAAGACTCAGGACATTGGAGAGCCTGTACTGTAACAATCATGAAACTCAGTTGAGCCCCAAATTTTCTGAACAAGGAGATTATGGAGCCACAGAGGAAAGAGATCGAAGTTCTATAGTGTGCCTGGGGAG
>PVKA01003750.1:16321-106474 GCA_004027165.1 Ctenomys sociabilis | reverse complement strand
CTTTCTTTCTTTCTTTCTTTCTTTCTTTCTTTCTTTCTTTCTTTCTTCTTTCTGTTGTATACTGGGTATTGTTCCCAGGACCTTCACACTGAGCTATATCCCCAACCTTTTAAAAATCTGTTTATTATTTTTCTTTATTTTGAGACAAGGTCTCATGAAGTTGCATATACTGGGCTCAAACTTGTAATCCTTCAGCCTCAGTTTCCCAGAGGGCTGAGATTTCTGGGCTGTGCCACCATGCCTGGCTACTGCTCTCGAGGGTTTTTTGTGTAGGTCTTTTGTCTATACAAGCCGGTTGCTGAATTAGTCTGGATTCTCCAAAGAGATAGAATATGGCTATGTCTGTCTATATCTTTTCTTCCCTATCTTCTCCTCCTCTTCTCTGCTGTCCCTCCCATCCCTTCCTCTCCTCTCTGTGGAGCTTTATTACAGGAATTTGATCACCCAGTAGAGTCTGAGAAGTCTTACCTGTGTTATCCATGGGCCCAAGTTTAAATTCCCTTCAATAGTATAAGAACTGGAAGTTAGGAGAATTGAAGTGTCTTAACTTTTATGCAGAGAGAATTCACCCTTTCTCTGCCTTTTTGTTCTTTTCAAGGCCTTGGTGGAGTAGAGGGCATCTATCTGCTCAGGCAAGTGTGCTTTTGCCCCCTCAGTCCTGACTCTTGTACTCAGGGATGCTCTACCCCTGAGCTATATCCCCAGCCATGTTTATTTTTAACGTTGATTCAAGGTCTGACTAGATCACTAAGCTGCCTAGGCTGGTCTGAAGCTTTTGACTCAGCCTCCTGTGTCTCTGGGATCACAGAGCTCACAGAAGAAAAGCTAACAACACAGAGGAAAATGGGTCTCTTCACGTAGCTAATTTAGTCTTTACATGGACAGGTAGAAGAACAGTTCCCCTCATCTTACCGATGTGAATGTGGATTCCCATGGCTACAGGAAACAGGCCAATGATAGCAATGTTGTTGAGTGTTGACTCCCTGGAGACCCTATTGATCTCTCAGATCCCACCTGTGGGTGTAAGCTGTGCCGAGGCAGCTGTGAGGCTAAGCTGTGGCCATCCATGTGACACTTGCTGCTTCTGACGGTAACGCAGACAGACAAATTGTGTTTCCAGAGGCTTATCCTCCAGTCTATAGAGGAGGCAAGGAAAATGGTTTTTTTGAACTCCTGCAACTTGAGGGTGGCAGGGCTGGAAAAGCTCCTGGATTCTTAGTGACCACTCAAACTGCTTTTCTAGTTGAATATGGCTGAGAATGCAAGGGAAAGAGAATCAATCCCATCTTTATTGTTGGGGATGGAACACAGTGACATAAATGTGACTGGGTTAATGTGTCCTAAAAGATAAGGGCTAGCAGGTAAAATACAGAGTGTTCAGTACAATTAGGTCTGGGACTAACTTATGCTAAAATTTATTCACTGTTTATCTGAAATTCAGGTTGAACTGGGCATCCTACATTTTTATTGGCTAAATCTGGCAACCCTTCAATAGTTAAATAGCTTCAAAATTCACATTGCAACTATTTAGCAAACCACATTATTACTACCTCAACTTGTCCTGGGCATTCATTTAGAGGCAGAATCTTAGCACTTTCTGGGAAATGTAAGCAGAGCTATAGCTACATTTGCAGTGGGGCCAAGTCTCGATATGAAACCAGAACAATTCAATCGCTTATTCATAGTCTAGATGTTTGCCCTGGGTAGACAAAATATTGAGATGTTTGGCAGAATTTCTCAATTGTCCTTTGGAAGTCTAGCATCTTGCAGCTGCAGTCTTAGGATTCTGTGTATGCTGGGACGGTAACTACAATCCAGTTCTCTGTGGTCTCTCTTTACTTCTGCTCGAATGGGACCCAGGACGTGCTACTAGAATTTTCAAGGATTCAGCCGAAGTCTGGACGTGCTTTACATTTTGTTCATTTTTTGGCCCAAGACTCCTGTGTATGTACAGTTGTTTTACTTCAGTCTGCTGATAAAACTCAGACTTCTGCAGACTTCTTTTTCTTAGGTCCTGTTATGCAGGAATTTTAGGAACAAAATCAGATCTTTTTTCTACTAAGAGCATAATAAGTTGAAATAAATCCTGTACATGTTGTAACACTCTGACCCTATTAAGAAGATGGATGGGGAATAGTGATTTCAAACAGCCTTGGAGGCTCTTAGGAGCTAGGAGCTTCTCCTGTAGGAACTTGAGTTCATTGATTCATTGATTCATTCATTCATTCATTCATTGAATCCACTTCGCTGGCCCCTTTTGTTATGACAGAGGGATGAGGAGTAAAGGACTCATTTGGTTGCTATAGATGTGGACTGTGTGGTCAGCTGTCCTGAGACCCATTCTTGGTTCTGTCTCCTGTTAGTTGTGTAGTCTTGGCCAATTCCTTCAGCTATCTGGGCTTGTTTGGTTGTTAATTTGATAAACAGAACTTAAAAGTTCCTGATCTTTTAGTTGTTGGGATGATTAAATGAGACTCCTTACAACTGCTTAGGAACAATATTTAGTGAGTACTTATATATGCTAGTTATGGTGTCAGACATAGTTGGGCAGATGCTTTGATCTCAGAGAATGTAGGCTTATGACCATAGAAATAAAATTCAAAGTTATCACTTGGGAAACCTGGCTCCAACTTATGGCCAACAAGCATTGTTCTCAGTATTTAAAATAGTCCTCTCATCCCTCCTGTTGGTCTAAGAATAGCTTTGATTCCTAGATCAAGTGAATGAGATGCAAACAAATACTTTATGGCTGGAACTTCTAGAAAGCTTTTTGCTTTTCTGGAACAGAAAAGGAGGAAATAAATAAAGAACTAACTTTGGTCAAGAACGTGATTATGATGCTTGAAAGTGTGACAGCCATTGTGTGACCTTGCAGTTGTGACGCAAAGACAGAAGCCACTATGGTAGAGGCAAGGAGGACAGACAGAGGAAGAATCCAGATTTCTCAGAATATGTTCAAGTGACTTCACCAGATAGTCTCCAGACTTATGAAGTAATAAAAATTGATGTCTAATTTTTAAGCCATTACAATTTCATCTTCCATCACTTGCAGTTTAAATGGGATTTTATTGATACAACCAAATAAACGAATTTCTTTCCTCAGAGAAATTACAGCCAAGTATAGAAATAAAATTCAACTTCATCCTGGTACAATAAAATGAATGAGCAAAGTGTATAAAATGCTTTGCACACATAGAAAATGAAACCTTAGTAGGTGATGAGGGTAACTTGATGGGTGAGGAAGATATAGTTCTTCCTCACCATTTAAAGAACTTTTGACTTCAGTGCATCAGTTAAAACCCATTATCTGGTTCTCAGCACAGAAACAGCAGCAGTGGAAGATGCTGGTCATATCTCTGTGCTTCTCTCATCAGGGCCACAGCATATTCTTCTGCTCCCTTCCTGCTCCAGCTTTCAGAGAGCAGATGTTCTCCATGTGGGTGGGACCATGCAGCTTCTGTCCTGTCTCCCCGTCTATGCAGTTTGTCCCTTCTGCTCCCCATCTCTTCTTCCTTCCACCCTTTACCCTATAGCCCTTATCGAAGAGTGGAAGTCCATGATCTGTGCTTGACATTGGTCAAAGACCAAGGACAGAGAATTGGTAGACAGTAGGGGAAGGCCAAGGGCTAAAGTATCCCATGGACAGGATGAGCAGAGGAGTTAGTCAGAGAGGACAATGAGAGTAGAGGAAGGAGAAGGGATGAATCCGAAGAGGGACAGAGAGGGAGAGGAGTGAAGAGCTTTGGGTAGTAAAAATGAGTTCACAGCTTCAAGTATGTCATTTAGGATAATAGTGACTAAGTGAAAGAAACAGCTGAGAGTGGTGGCACATGCCTATCACCCCAGTGCTCAGGAGGCTGAGGCAAGAGGCTTGCTGTGTGGTCAAGGTAAGCCTGAAGTACATAGTGAGACTCTGTCTCAGAAAACCAAAGACACACACACACACACACACACACACACACAGAGAGAGAGAGAGAAATAAAATAGTCAAAACATTGTAGTCATGAAAAAAAGAATTTTTCAAAAAATTTCAGAGCTTTTTTTTTAAAATTAAAAAAATTAATTATTTTTAGTAGAAACATAACAATTGTACATTCCTTGGGGTATCATGTACTATTTCAATACATGTATATGATATGTAACAATCAGGTGAATGTAACTGTCATAGCACCGCAATTGTGTATCATTTCTTTTGGTTGGAAACACTCAAGATCCTCTCTGGTAGCTATTTTGAAACACATAATTAAATGCAGTCAGTCATAGTTTCCCCAGGTACCTTAGAGCATTTTAAAGTCATCACTACTATCCAGCACCCCTCTACCTGTTAGCATCTCCCTCAACCCTCCCCCATCCTCCATCCAAAGCCTCATGTGTCTAATTAGCCTCTTACAGCTAAATGCAGACACTGACCACAAAATCCTGAGCTCAGGACTCTATTGTACTGTCCACAGCATATTGTTTGCTGACCTTACTGGAGTCCATGGGCAGAAGCCTAACTCTGGGGGTCACAGGGGACCAGGCTTGGCCAGTCTCTTTACCTGACATAACATGAGACAAGTGATGGTGAACAGAGGAAAAATATTTATTCATTGCAGTCATAAAGGGAAGGAACAGGGGGTCAGTGTCCTAAGCCTTGTCCTCAGGAAACTCATAAGACCTTTGGAGTGATGTAGGGAAGAAGAAAGCCTGGGTTGGGACACTCTTGCTAAGGCTGTGGGTCTAGTTAATATCATCTTATAATCAGTTACAGGAAGTCTTGTCAGGGATATGATAACTGCTGCTGCTGAGGAGGTATTTGACTCTTGTTACAAGATGTTTATCCATCATATTTGCTGTTTCTAGGATCCAGTGTGACTGCAGCAGAGAAGGACTTAGAGTGAGAATGACAGTCAGAAAGAAAAGATGGAATCCATTAGGTCAGTACTTAGGCCCGTCCTTAGGATTGGGGACAGAGGCTTCTGGGAGCCACACTGAGGTTTTGGAAGAGGACATTGTAAAATCTGGCAGTTGGCAATCTGTTGATTAGGATGTATTTGAAAATTTTGAAAATATCTTAATTCTCTTACCTGGGTGTCTCCAGCCATGAGGGGGGAAGATCACCGATTTTAGATTAACATGTCTTTGTGCACACCTGGGCAGGAAGGAACCTGACCCAAAGTTGAAGAGAGGCAAAAGAAAGGCAGATACTAAGCTTTTATGTAGCTTTTTACTCCCCTCAGGCCTAAGTGGAAAGCCAGTGCTTTATACAGATACTGAATGATGCCGTGGTTTATGCCAGGGTGTACTCCCACCAAAACCCCATGAGTTCCTATGTGTTTTTTTTCAAAGAAGATGGATTTGGGGGACCTCTGCAGCTAACTTGACCTCAGGAGATATGGTATGATCAGAAGAAGTCAGTCACTAGATGAGTGGTCTAGAAAAGTTTGCCTCTCTCTCAAGCTCCTCCTCTGGTCCTATGGGCCACCCTATGAGTAGCTCTCCTTCTCTGTGCCTCTCTGCCATGCTGTCCTGCCCTGGAGCTAGCCCACTATGGACTGAAACACAAGTCAGAATAAAACTGTTTTCCCTTAAGTTATGGATTTCAAGTATTTTATTTCGGTGATGAAGGAGGTGATAGAGACAGTATGATGCTTTATCCAAGATTGTTTTGATGTTGCTGAAGTTAAGTCTATGACAGGGGAAGGTGAGAAAAGGGAGATTGCCCAGTATCATATAGCTATTACATGGCTGAAGCAGCATTTGTATCCATGCTTCAACATTTGTGACCACTTCTGTATATAGCCACTGATTTATTGAATCAAAAGCTCAACAGTATAATTCCCTAGGACTTACAACAGCCATGTTAAAGCCTAGACATTGCCCAGAGATCACTGCAGGGAAATTCTAATGGAAATGTGCCCATCTTCTCAGTGCTGTTATTATTGGTTCAGTGCTGGATTCCCACTTAAAGGACAGCGTAAGTCCTACCCTAAGACAAAAAGTGATGTGGGACTTGGAAAGGTAGTTGCCATGCAGTGAATGGGACTTCTACCTAAGAAGCTGTCAAAGCCCATAATGAAGAACATGATCACCACCTGTAAATAAACAACAGAGGGAAAGAGATTTGTGCAAAAGGTCTATTATGTAATACTTGTGAGAGTTTTCAAAAAAAGTTAAAAGAGAAGTCAAAATAGAATTGTCAGTAAGTCAAATAATGACAAATGCTGGCTAAGCTGCATGGGAAAAGAAAGCTGTCTGTGTTGTCAATGGGAATGTAAGCTAGTACTACATATATGGAAATCAGCATGGAGGTTCCTCGAAACACTAAAACAAGAAATTACATTTGACCCTGCCCTATTCTGTTCTTTGGCATCATCTCAAAAGACACATTACAATGATGCATGCATAATAGACAAATTTTGCAAGTGACATATATGTTCACCAACAGATGAACTGATAAAGAAAATATGGTGTGAGACACAACAGAGTCCCACTGTGCCATAGGAGAAAGATAAACTCACATCATTCATAGGAGGACAGACGCATCTTGAGATCATAATGTTAAGTGAAGCAACTCAGGTGCACAGGCTTAAGCATTCTATGGTTTCTCTTATATGAGAAATCCAATGTAAGAAAAGTAAAGAGCAAAATGAAAGGTAAGAGCAAACAGGAAGATAGATCTTTCTGCTAATAAGAAGAGGATCAAGATACGGAGCGAGATGGGGAGGAAGGACAAACGAAGGGGACGTGGAAAGATGTGTTTCTTGCACGTAGCAACTTCGCATCATGGATGGGACATATGTACTGCAAACATTTGCTAAGAACATGCGTTAGTAAAGATAAAAAGACAGAATTGTCATTTAAGCTTCTTTTGCAGATGGATAAAAATATATTCTCAGAAAGATATAAAATATTTAATTTACCATTCGGAAAACCTTTGAAATGTTTAGTTTCAATATAGGATGTTTAATGAGGGATAAGGGAATGCATTTTAGCATGAAGGTGAGGTGTGTACCATTCGTCACAGGGACCTTGGCGGTGCAGTGCTGCAGCATGTCTCACTAACTATTAGGGTACTCCATTTGGAAAGGAAAACGCACAGTGATTACATTTCGGTATAGAGATTATCTCTTTTAAGTAGAAGAACTCAAGCTCTCAATATAAACTGTTGCAAAAAGTCTTTTAAAAAAATTTTTTTAGGGGTCTACAGGGTGTTCAGGATCTCACTACTAGATCACACTCATAGTATTCTGCCTGTTGACAGCCTCCCAAGAGCTGGGATTACAGGCACACACCACCATGCCCAGACTTAATTGCTGTCTCAGTGCCCCCTGGGGGCGGGGCCGGGAAAAAAGTCTCTCACCACTGGTGAGCACAACAGAATTCCTTGAGGGCAAAGTATCAAGTTGTAGGTCTAGTGTTGAGAGGCTGGTACCTCCAGTGATACTTTACCTAAAGAAAACAGTCATTGCTCTTAGCGGTCTGGTTGCAGGGCCATCTTCTATGAAAACATTTGGCCAATGAAAGGCTGTCCAGGATTTGGTTGAAACAAGTTCACTGAAATCCGCACCCACAAACAGATTCTGCCGTTTTCCCTTCAGAAGAGAAATTAGAGGAAAAGAACACAGTCATGTGGTCAGAGGACAGACGTGGTCACATATGGTCAGAACAAGGCAGGGTAGCAGATTCCAGTGTAGCTGAGATGACTGTTACCCTTCAATGACAAGAATTCTCAAAATTTATAAATTCACTCTAGCACAAGTCGTTTCCTCTTGCATTTGAAGGGCCGATGTGTCATGTACAAATATTATTTCATTAATGCTACTTAAAGAAAAATAATCCACTGGGGCTTATGCATGCCCTCTACCATCACTCCAGGCTTTATAAATGCTCCAAGAGCTTTGTATGAATCAAGGTGTTGACAAGGCCCCTGTGGGTTTTGGTTCACCCTTGTTCCTGTTAAATAAAGTACTCGTTATGAAAACTAAAATGGTCCCCTGATGCTTGATAGTCTTATGTATTTCTTGTCCAACTAGGATGTTAGTGAGTAGAGCTCAGAACTCTACAACCATTTATGGCATGGTAAGCTCTCTTCAAAGATGCAGATGATGTATTCTTTTTGGTCACTGGGCTGAGGAAGATGGATCGTGTTAGGACTTTTTTTTTGAAAGGCAAAAATTCCCACCTGTTGTAGAAACATAAAATCAATATGCATGAAATATTTTAGGTTAATTAATGAAAGAGCCAACAAAATGATAAAACTGGTCCAAAAATAATTCAGAGAACACACACATATAAACAATCAGACTAATATAAATTTTCTAATAGGTGTAAAACCAGTTAATATCATCTGGGCAATGGTCCACTACATCTCCAGAAAACAGTACATTGGTATTGTTATGGGAAAAAGTCATGTGCATTAATTTTCCACAACTTGCTGATTAATAAAATAGCTCAATAATAGTGAGAGGTACAGAAGCTTATAGAATTATGAAATTCAGAAGAATGTACCTAGTACTTACTGAAGAGGACACTCAAAGAACTTTCTTTCCTGATTATAAAATTCCCTTTTCTTCCTTAATAGAGTGAATCTTATTATATTGGGTTTTCTTCCAAATATATGCATGGGAGGGACAAGGTAGAAGACACATTTAGGGATTTGTAGCAGTGGTGCATTTGGGGTAACCAGGTGATGGGTGCTGTGATTCTTTAGTTAGTAATTACAGAGGCAGCTTAGATAAGCTACTGGTTTTGATATGAGAATACCTTAAGCCCTACACTTCTCGTAAAACAGTTTAGGACTTATTTTGATGAAAATATGCAGAGAAACACAGAGAAAAGAGAACACTTACTAGATATGGTGAGGTGTTGGGTTCCTAAATTTGAGCCCGACCTTGATCTGATTTTACCCAGTTTCATTCTTCAACAGGGAGACCCCAAGATTGCTTTTATCATCTTCATCCACAATGGGTAAAGCTCTGTGGCACTGTCCTCTTTCTCAAATTATGAGTAAGAATTTCAAAGAACACAATCATATTGTATAGATTTCTGTAAACCTGTAGGCCACAGCCTTATTTATTTGTTTACTTATCAATTTATTTAGTTTTGGTACCAAGAATTGAACTTAGGACCTCACACTTGACAGGCAGATGTTGTGCCACTGAGCTATAGCCCCGGCCCAGCCGTAACTTTATTTATCTTTTTGCCCTAAATGTCTTGTGTGTATTGACATAATCATAACAATACCCTTTGAGTTTTTATTAATACTTTTAATTTTGTAATAACTTTAAATTTATATAAAACATATAACAATACTATAGAGAATTTTTCTATGCACTTATTCTGTTTCTTATGTTATTGTGCTATAGTTTTTCAAACTAAGAAACTGTATTATTATTAACTTAAGGCCACATCTTCTTTGGATTTCAAGTTTTTTATTATTATTAATTTTTTCTACTCCAGAATCCAATGGAGGGGGCTGCATGGCCTCTGGTCTCCAGCTGTATGTGTAACAATTTTCTAGTCATCCTTTGTTATTTATTTGCAGAGCATGGGATCAAGCTCAAGGCCTTGTGTATATTAAGGAAGTGCTATATCCCTGAGCTACACCCTAGGGCCATTCCCTGTTCTCACTGGCTTTGAAAGTCTCTGAGACATGTTAGCTGGTATCCTGTAGAATCTCTCCCAGTTTTGACTTATGCTTTTTTTCTCATGATTTGGTGGACAATACAGACATTTGGAAAGAAAATCCTAGAAGTGCAGGGCCCTTCTAATCATGTCCTATTAGGATGTAAGAACCTTGTGTGATATCGTCCATGGTAATGTGCAGCTGGGTCACTAGCAAAGGCAGCATCAACCAGGTCTCTCAGTTATAAGGTTACTCTTTTCTTTTTCCCTTGTATTATAGTTTGAATATCTCCAAAAGTTTTTTTATTGGAAACTTCAACCCCAAATTGATATGTTAGTGGTATTTGGAGGTGGAATTTCAAGAAGTGATTAGGATTCAGTGAGAGTGAGATCCCCATCATGGCAAGAAGAGAAGGAAGAGGAGCTTGAGCTAGCACCTTGCCCTGTCAGGCCAGGTCATGGTCTTTCTGCGTTGGGGTGCCAGCTGCCGAGCATGCCCTAACCCCTGGTCGTGTTGTTCCCAGCTTCCCATGCACTAACTCCATGAGCCTCTTTTCTTTACTAGTATTGAGTCTCAAGTCTTCAGTTATACCAAGGGAAATATGTGTTGTATACTTTGTTGTTCCACCCTCTAGAATGGCTTATTGGACAGTTCTGGGTATTTTAGCACCACCTATAAAAGTTGCAGATAATTTGCTTATAAAACTATTTAAGTCTAAAGTCTCCAATTTTTGGAGATAATTAAAAAAAACTGTTCTAGAAATTTCTGTGATCATAAAAGTCTTCCAGTGTGTGTGTGGGGGGGGAGCAGGGAGATGGCTCAGTAGGATAAGCACTTGCCTGGCAAGAGCAAGGGCCTGAGTTCAATCCCTGGTTCTGAAAAAAAAATCTCTAAATCATTGCTTCAAAGCATATATCTTACTGCTTCCCATTTCTGGCCTTTTCACATTAGACAAATCTGGAGTGTCCTACTAGTTCCTCTACAGAGAAAACCACATATAGCCACATACAGTAAATAGCATGCCTACTCAGGAAAAGAAAATAAACGGTATTACATATTAGATAGATAGATAGATGTTATCTATTCATTTTCAAAATCACAGTGAAATGAATTATTTTATGTTTGCTTTAATTTTCACTCTGACGTTAGCAGATGTGGAAGACCTTTTTTCTTTTGGTGGAACTGGGGATTGAACTCAGGCCCTTGCTTTTGCCAGGCAAATGCTTATTTTACTGATCCATATCCCTGCTCCCCTCCCAATGGAAGACTTTTATGATCAAGCAATCACACAAATTTATAGAACAGTGTTTCTGAAAATTTATCTCAAAAAAAAAAAAAAAAAATATATATATATATATATATATATATATATATATATATATATATATATATATATTCATTTTGTGCCTCTGTACTGATGGAAGTATTTGGATATATTTAGTGGCAGGAAAAATAATGTAATATCATAGAAAATATCACAGAATTATGGGACTCCTGTTTCACAGCTATCTCCCATTCTACATCTTAAGGATATGGAATCTGAGGTTAAGCAAGGTATAATGAAATTGCCAAGACCACAGAGAAAATCAACAGTGAGACTGGGACTCCTACCCCACCTTTCTAACACCTGGCTCAGAGCTTTCCCCTACACTGCACTGTGCTTTTCGCTGACCTATTCCCCAGAGGCCACGCAAATTGAGAAGAGGCCAAGCACCATGTAGCGGTATTTATCAAACACCCTATAAGTAGGAAGGACTTGCCTCGCATGGGTACCAGTGCACACTGGGGTGGGCATACAGTTGTTCCAGGACCTGTTCTTGTCAAATCACTCATAATAGGCTTGACCCTGACAAATCTCCATCAACTGCACTTTACAAATCCCTAGAGAAAACAAGTGCATATTTGGAGAAGTTGCTTTATCTCTTTCATCTACATCTGAAGTAATCCTGAACTTTCAGAGTGTGGCCAAGGTCTGGGCCTCTTGCCAGTCCATATACACACTGTCCGTCTGCAGGGGATAGACTAGAATTCAGGCTAAATGGAGATTCCCTCTTTTGGCGGCTGTGTGCTGTCTCTGAGTGTGTATTTTGAAGCAGGATCCAGGATCCACATTCTTGGCAGGTCAGCTGTGAAACATGTTTGACGTTGGTGGAAAAGGGCAGCTCTTGGATCCAGTTGCCCTGCTGCTCGTGTCTGTCTGCACTCCTGAGGAACCGTGCTCTGAAGGCCAACTTTCTAAGAGTCTGTTTGGCTCTATCTTTGACACTGATGGATCAGGAAAGGCTGAGTCGAGATTCTGAAAGATCCTTTCCTTTAACTTAACATAGGACACATCCAAAACACACCTATGTGTATACAGGCATGCTCAGTGCCATTGGAGTTCTCCGTGACAAGAATTCTTATGGAGCATGTGAAAACTACTTAAGCTTGTGCTATGGGAGCATATCATAGGATAAGCATAATTTAATAAAAGGATGCCCATCTACTCTCTTTTATTCCTAGGCTTAGTGATTTTTTTGTGTTATGTATTTTATTTATCTGTGAAACTGTACTACAAAATAACAGATTTTAGACCCCAAATTTGGGGTTCCTGCCATTAAATCTGAACTAAATTTGGATTTTCTCTTCTGCTTCTGTCTCTTCTATGATAGCCTATCTGGATTTATGTTAAACTTGTGTTCTCAGGTGAGTAACTGCCATGGAGGTGCGGATCATCTAGTTAATAAAGATGCAAAGCCAGAAAGAATCAACAAGTGAAAATATGCCATCTCCTCAGCGTGCATTCCGGCTGTGTAGAATCTGCCCCTGCTCATCCTCTGGGGACTTGCTCCAATCAGGCCCTTTGTGCTCTTCTAGCCCTGGCTAAGACCCTACCACTGATGGAATGCAGTGCAGAGCTGACGTGGATGAGAGATGGGCAGAGGCCACAGCACAGGAAGGAAAGTCGACCTTAGGCCAAAGCATGCAAAGTCCAACAAGGCAGGAGAATGGATCAGATGAGTCACTCCTTAGTCACGAAAGACACAATGCTTCAGGAGCTACTTAACTTCTATCTGGGGAAAGAGTAGCTCACCATGATTTCTGAGCAAGTCAGTTGCAATGGGTGGTGGCAATGAGTGTGGCAGCTTAGATAGGTACCTCCATCTATCCACATGGGTGCATGCACTTTATAAAGAGCTAATAGACAACTTATTATAACTGTCAGTTATGAGGTAGTACTGTGTTGGCAAAATGTAAGAGTACATTCACTGGCTTGTTCTTAGTATATCTAAAATGCAAGGTCTTTTTTCTTCCAAATTGTGCCTTCATCTTACTTCCAGTTTCATTCTGCTGTTCTCTAATGAATCTCAAGCAGATACCATCATTTTTTGGCTGCTCAACATTGGCTAAAATTAAGCACAAGGACTTCTCTTCTGGCTCTGACACACTAATAAAAACCAGATTTTCCTTTTCATCAGAAATAACTAAAAAGTCAGACAAAAATCTATGAAACAGTGCTTTCTGAACTTTGAAGACCAGGTTGTAGAGAACAGGAATCATGTGGATGGGAAGCAGAGAAGCTGAGCTGGGTTACTTGATTTCTCCAAGCTGCCTGGAGAAATCATCGAGGAGTTGGCACAGAGCCCCGACCCCAGGCAGTACTGGGGTCCCTGTTAGCAGAGGAGACCACGACGGGAGTGTGAGACCTCAGCGCAGCTCACCTGCGTTGTGCACATCCAGGCCTAAAGAGAGCTCATAGAGAGAAAGCTCCAGGAAGGTGCGGAGCTCCCCTGAGTCTTAGGTGAAGGCTGAATAGCTCAGGTAAACGAAACTTACTTTTCTCACCTTTGAGGAAATGTCCCCAAAGCTGGGATAAAACCACTCCCCAAAGATCAGAGGAAATGAGTCTTTGAATTTTACATTCGTGAGGAGGTTAGATGTGCAGTGGGAAAGCCTGCACAATGGTGGACTCCTTGGCTAAGGGAGGCTGACGCAGGATGGAGGAACACAAAGCCCACCCCCATCCAGCCTGAGCAACATGGTGAGATCCAGGCTCCAAGAAACTAGTGTCTAACTAACCAACCAACTCACTCAAAGGGCTGGGGATACAGCTTAGTGGTAAATATTCCTGGGTACAGAAAAATAAGAAGAGAGAAGTACAGGAGGAAAAGCAAAAAGCCTAGAGGCTCAGAAAACCAACAGGACACAGACAAGGAACTGGGTTATAGAGGGTTCTGGTGTTTTGGTGGAGCAGATATTCTGTATCTTCCATTTCTTCAAAAATCCTTCCAGAGTTTTAGTTGGAATGCAACGTAAATATAGAAATATGTACATAGGGTTTTCACTAACATATTTGTATAAATCAGATAAGTACACAAACAAAATCCAAAGCCTCATATGTGTCTTCCCCAGTTATTAACACCTTCCCCACCCCTGGCCACCATGAACTCCAAACCACCACCATCATTACCACCACCATCAGCACCACCACCATCAGCACCACCAGCACCACCAGCACCACCAGCACCACCAGCACCAGCACTGGCATCACCGGCACTAGCACCACCACTGCCAGCACCACCAGCACCAGCACCAGCACGAGCTCTACCAAGCCTCACTGAAGTGGGCACACTTTCAGCCCTCTGCATAGCAGCTGCTGCTTCTCTGGCTGATACTGCCTGACCAGTTATGAGTGCTATGTCTTGTGGCAGGGGTCCAAATGCTGGCTGTCTTGGGGATGCTGTTTGAATTCTTTGGAAGACCCTGGGGGGTCTCCCCACTGACCAGTTCCCTGGCTCTGGATGGAGGATAGTCCATTCTTTGTTAGCTCCGTTATGAAAATCAGCTCGCCTGGCAGGCGGCCCTCATGGTGGGGTACTGGAAAGATGGCTCAAGCCCAGCTGAATTCCAGTGTCCACTCTGCCCATGGGAAGTGCACATATCCTGGCCATGGCAAATGTCCATTTCCATTCAGTTCTCTCCTGTCCTATTTGCAAGTTTGTAAGGACAGAAACCTTCAGCTGCAGTACTTGTCCCCATTGTTACTAGGAAAGATGACCCTGGAGCCTTTACCTCACCTCCGGCTTTGTGAGGAGAGAAGAGAAACCCACTAGCCACCTTGAGGCTGCTGCTCAAGGCTATGCCACAGCGATCCTTTCTCTCTTTCCTCTTTTACAGAGTTCAGGGGGGCAGGGCCAGTGCCTTAAATGTACCTGAGGTCTGTCTTTCTCAGGTCTGGTAAGACTCACAGACACACATACGCCCATCAGGAAAGAAGTTCACTATACCTAGGATCAGGGGACATGGCACACCACTCAGGTGTTTAGATTTTCAGGACTGTGACAAATATCTGAGACAGATAATTTTGAAAGAGGAAAGGTTTATCCCGACTCACTGCTTCAGGGGATTCAGGCTGCGGTCACCTGGCCCCATTACATGGGGCCTGTGCAGAAGCTGAACATCATGGTGGGGATCAGGCTTCAGAGCAAAGCTGCTTGGCTCATGGTGGCTGGGAGCAGAGAGATTGAGGATTCAGTCCTTGAGTTCTAAGAAAGACCTTGACTTCTTTGCATCACCTGCACCGCCCTTCATCATCTCCTGCAGCACCACACATGGGGACTGAGACTGCACACAGGCTTTGGGGAATATTTCAGATCCAAACCATAATATGGGGCCACATGGAGAAGCATCAAGTTTTTCTAGGCTCCATGAGGCAGGGACTCTCTCCAGTTGTGGGGTACCTGGGTCCTGAGATGATGAGCTATCAGAGGCAGTGGCCAGGAGTGTGAAAGCCAGATACAGAAGGTGTCTGGAGTGTAGGCTCTGGCTTGCATTGCATATGGTACTTATTATTTTTTTTTCCCCAGTGCCAGGGTTAGAACTCAGGACCTTATGCTTGCTAGGAAGGTGCTTATGCTGCTGAGCTATATACCTGGCTCTTGGATTGCATATGGAAGATGTCATCAAGGTAAGGCATTTGTCCTACCCATGCATGAGCTAACCCCATGAAGGCAGTCTTTCCAGGGATAGAGAAGGCCTAAAACATCATGTCCACATACAGAGAATGCAAACAGGGTTAATAAAGCCAATGTGATTATTTTATATAATCTTTGGGAAAGGTTTCTGGTTATTACTAATTCTTCAAAAAAGGTTATGATACTTCTTCTTTCTTGGTCTCCAACTTTGGGTTCTGGCTGTCAATTTTGAAACTGGAGGTGTCTCACTCAACATTTTGCTACATAGTAATGATTAAAAACCATATAATGTGGCACATTATCTAATGTCTGTATTAGAAATTAAAGTGATAGGTACTAAAGTGGATTGCACTTTTGCTAGGAGCTCAGTTTACAGACTCTTTAGTTGTGAGAAATACAACTTGACTGGTTATTTAAAGAAAAATAGAATCTGTTGAATGGATACAGAATTGGTCATAGAGAGGGAAAAGTGACAGTCAAGTGTCTGGAAGTGCAGATTACTGCCACTGGCATTGATTGGCCCCAAGGTTGTCTATTCCCAGAGGTCAGAGTGCATGGATGGTGATCTCTGGTCAGAGATAAGGGGGGAGGAACTTTGCCTGGTATTCTTGTCAACCTCATCTTCAAGAGAAGGCCTGAGTCTTAGACAAAAGCTGGTATCCAATGAAGAGGACATGAATTGTGGGTGGACAGGAAGTGACAGGGAGATGGGGTAGTGGAAAGAGCACAGACCTCAGTTCAAGAAAGCTACCAGAGCTTGAATCTTTCTCATCTCACCTGCACAATAGAGGGAAATAATAGCCACTCACCATATGAATAGTATAACAAAAACGCTGTAAAATGATAAACTACTGTATTATTCATGTAGTATTGTTACATTTTTTTGTGGTACCAGAGATTAAACTTGCATATAGTATTAGTGTAAATGGTATAATTCATTCTGAGAGTCCATTATCTTGTACATGGTATATATATATATATATATATATATATATATATATATATATATATATATATATATAATTTTTTTTTTAACCCAGGCCTTTGTGCTTGCCAGGGAAGTGCTTATTCCAGAGCCATCACCCCAGCCCCAATGGTGTATGTTTTTTCACTGTGTGTTGATACCTTCCTGTGAACATGTATAGTGACTTGATACTTAAGTATAAAAACTTTGGAAATGCTAGTACATTCTGGTTTATTGATAATTTAAGTGAATTTTAAGCCTGGATGGAATTTGGCTTTTTGCTGTTGCTATCTACATGACTTTTTACTTACGGTTCAGACCCTTAATTTACCTAGATCCTTTATTTATTTGGAAACAGTCTCTGAATCAAGAGGATTGCGTGGTTCTCAGTGTGGAAAATGCCAAACAGATCTTATCTGACCGGTTGCTGCCCTGTCAGAGCCCTGAGTGGCTCCAGAATCTGTGTTGACAGTATTCCAATGTGTGTAGCTCATGTGCCAAAACCTATGGAAAGCCCTGGGCCTGGATTATGCTAGGGACACCTTCTAAAGTCCTTGAAACCAAGGCATATCCTGGGAGGAAAGAGGCCTAGGAGAGATTTTATCTCACATGAGATGGGTGGGAAGAGGATGCAGACAAAACCTTAAGCATAGCCAGGGATGCCTGCCTTTGTTAAGACATTGAAGTCGATACATGCAAAAGCTTAACCTGGAGCTGTGTCCCCAACAAGGGCAAGCTTTTCTGGTGGGAGGCTCTGCTTGAGAGTCTTAGGGCCCCCTCATAAGAAAATGGATTCTGCATGTACAAGGGCCTGGTCTGGTATTCCTTGCCTTTAATAGACTTCTAGTTATTGAAGGGTTGGGGTTTATTCTAAGGACACAATATTTTTATTTGTTCTTATTTCATAGGCAATTCTCCCATGGTTGGGTGGATTTCTACCTTGTGCTGTAGATGTAAGATAAATCTGTTACCCCCTACATCTTAAAGAAGCCAGGATATAAACTGACATTGCTTTGGGGTTGATAGAAACAGCAGAACAATGGAGCAGGAAGAGAGGTTGTTTTCATCAGCACTGCCTTTGCGTACTTACAGGAGCTTATGTTCCTATGTGTTCTGGCAGATGCCTGAATATGTGAATAGTACTGAACAGTATATATATTGTATTTTTTTTCCTATGTGTGTACACCTGTGGTAAAGTTGAATTTATAAATTAGGCATAGTGAGAGATTAAAAATAAATAATTATAACAATATCCTGCATAAAAGTTTTTTAAAACTTAAGAATTATTTAATTTCTGGAATTTCCCATTTAATATTTTTAGACTACAGTTGACCCTGCGTAACTGAAACCCTAGAAAGCAAAACCTCCAATGGGGTGGGGGGTTGCTCCAGGGGCTATGACTGCTTCAGCTGCTGTGCATCTGTGTGTCATAGACAGTGGCTCCACACAGCTGTCATTTCAATAACTGTTGTGGTTTTGTTGCTCAAGAAATTGGGCAGGTCCTAGTGGGGAGAATCTTCTGTGTCCAGCGGGGTCTGAGGAATATTTGATGGTATCTGGCCAATGCTTATGTGGCCCACATAGCTCGGTTCACATCCATGGCATGTTGAAAAACAGTTGGTTGTCTAGGCTTCCTGGGCTCTCCTCTTGAGGATTGTCCACTAGGGAAGTCAGACTTTAAGGTGGCAGGTTGAGGTTTCCGAAAACCAAGCCTAAAGCATCTAAAACTGTTTATAGATTGGATGTCATCCTTTTTGTGGGATTTGTTAGTCAGAGTAGTTGCAGGTCAGCCCTGACTAAAGGACAGAGGAAGTCAATCCACCGCCAGCTAGGAGGTGAGTCAAAGGATTAGTCCTTCATCTGCCACAGAACAGCTCCCTTTGGGGGTGGGCAAGCCGTGGCAGCTGTCCCCAAGTACAGGCTCCTTGGAAAACTGCAGCCTTGAGCACAGCAGGGCTTGGTGGCTTGCTGTAAGTGACCCTGCCATAGCAGCTTGGTTAGGGGATACCTGGTAGAGGTGCTTCCCTATATGTCCCTCCCCTCACTGAGAAGGGAGCTGAAATGCCTGATTTTAGATGTTGGCTGGCTGTATCATGTGAAAGATATTTTGAGGAAACTTCTGTAAGTACTTAGGGGGTGGGGTGGTGGATGTAGAAAGCTCTGTACACCCCTCAATAGACACTGATGTGGAAAAGCAGATTAGGTATCAGAGTCTGGAATATTACTGTTACTTTAGCCATACATTCTTCTGACCTTATATGTACACTAAAGAGCAGATAAGTAAAAGTTGGTTATCTGTGTCAAAAGATAACATCTTCAGCCTGGCGATTTCTTGAAAGTCTACGCCCTGGAGGACAGTGATGCTGTGCACATGGACCCAGCTGGTGCCAGTTGCATCTCTACGGGAGTGTCGCTTGGGGCCAAACAAGTGCCTCATGGCTGGAGGTCCTGTCTGAAAGATTTCCGAGGACTACAGTCTACTCTTGTTTTATCTCTTTTTTAAAAGAACTTTTAAAACATCATTTATTTGTTTGTTTATTTATTTATTTATTTGGTACAGAATTTCACCATGCAGCTCAGACTCCTAGTGATCTTCCTATCTTGGCCTCCCCAGCTCTGAAATTATAGATGTGTGCCACTTTGCCCAGTTTCAGTGACCAGCTGGGTATGGGGCCGGCATGGCATATGGTACTGGAGGGATCCAACCCAGGTCTTTGCGCTTGCCAGGAAGGCTCTTAGACCACTGTGCTACCTCCCCCGTCCTTCATCTCTTTCTGTATTCAGACTCTTACTTCTGGGTGCATTTATCTATCTATCTATCTATCTATCTATCTATCTATCTATCTATCTATCTATCTATCTATCTATCTATGTATCTATCTATCTATCTATCTATCTATCTATCTATCTATCTATCTATCTATCTATCTATCTATCTATCTATCTATCTATTGGCAGAACCAGGGATTGAACTCAGGCCCTTGTGCTTGCCAGGCAAGTGCTTATTCCACTGAGCCATCTCCCCAGCCCCAGAGTCTTACTTCTGCAGATGAGGAAACTGAAGCTCAGAGATCTCAGATCATGTGTCATACTCACAAAGCTCCTTGCAGAGCTGACAACAGTGTCCCTCCTGAAGGTCCCACTTTCTAGGGATCCCTTCTTTTTGCGGTATAGGGGATTGAACTATGGACCTTGCGCTTGCCAGGCAGGCGCTTATGCTGCTGAGCTATCTCCCCAGCTCTAGGGAGCCTGGTTAAGGGTCAACATTATGAGTACAGTGAAAAGAGGATGCCCATACCGCTCCTATACCCAGCAGCCTTTGGCCAAGTGCACAAAACTTGCAGCAACATGCTCTCTCTTTAATTAAAATTCCAGTGGGATCTTGAGGGAAGCAGGAGCCTGACAGATACTTAGTGCATGCAGTGGCTCCCACCTGGGCAAGTTCTGTTAGGTCACAGCAGATTTCATCTACTGTAGAATTGTGCTAGTGATTATAAGAGAATTCTTCAGTTCCAGCACTTTCCCCCTATCTGACTCGCCTTATAAGGTCCTCCCATTTTGGACTCAGGGAAAAAGTACTGACTTTTCTGGCTTTTGATGGAGCATCTGATTTTAAACATTTGGGAACTATTTTCCAAGGAATTGTACTAGGACAGAGCCTCTCCAGATTTCCCACCCAAGAAAATAGCTGCTCCATGGCAAAAGATGACAATACATCCTTTCACTGTCCTCCCAACAGACAGTGAAGGAAAGACTAGTTTTCAACTGCTGTCTAGTGTCTCTACCCAAAGAGGCTTCCTCCCCGCAATTTCTGACCTCCAGCTTCCTCTGGCTGCTGTGGCTCTTTGTCTGTTTTGCTCATGTGCATCCTTCTCTTCTTGCCTCTCAGTAAGCTTCCTAGCACAGGAAAAGCAGGCAGTGCAGTTTGCTGTTCTACTATAAAACCAAAATGGGCTTCTCTCTCCTACACGCTAAGCAGCCTGACCCCCTCCTTTGTATCTGTCCAGCCCTCAACTAATGATTCTTTCTGGTCCATGCTCAGAAGCACTTGTTTCCTCTGGAGGGGGACCTTCCCCCACCACACAGGGCAGGCAATCTGTGCTACTAACTGCACATTCACGACACTTCTTGCTGCTCCAGCTTAGCTTCCCAGATTCATGTCCTCCCACTTTGGGGAAAATCAGGCTGGTCACTTCCCCAAATACTTTCTACCCCTGTGCTTGAGCCTGTACTCCTTTGCCCACAGTGTTCTTCCATGAAAGCTTTCATATTCAAAAGCTTGCCAACTTCTCAAAATTAGGCACACATTTTTCTAGGGGAATCCATCGCTAAATCCCACAGCCTGGATAAACCTCACCTTTCTGTGTTCTCGTAGCACTTTTTTTTTTTTTTTTTAAGTAGCTTTCTTATAGTCCTTCTTATATTCTGAAACAAAGGGTGGGGTGTGATGGGTTCTTAGAAACACTTCTTGAGATGTGCCCTGCTTATTTTTGTGCATAAATAATTAATTTCTGAAGTTTGGACTTCGGTTCTACTTGTCTTTGGGAACTTTTCTTAAAACTAGTGGCCAATGATTGCGTAGAATTAAATGACAGTTGATTCTACACATATTTTTTCCTTCTAGAATTGCCTTGTTATCTTGGAAATGACTAAAATCTTCAACTATTTTTAAAAAAGATTCATAGTTTTGCTACTCCAAAATAAACAATTTTAGGTTCATATGCAAGTTGAATAGATAACCTGTTAACCTCAGGAACAGATTACTTGAAGGTGACCATGACATTTCTCACCACTTGGTGGCAGTGTATCCCAATTACAAGACTGCCCAAATGAATGCAAGACTCCGCTAAAACTAATCAAAAGTTGTGAGACGATAGTGGATAACATCTTACATCTAGATTCTATTTTAGTAGCAAAAATGGTTGTATATATCATATACTCAAACACATGGTAAAAAGCCAGTCTCTTAGGATATGTCAGTTTTGTATGGTTGAATGCCTTACCATTTTGCTGAGAATTAAGAATAGAGATATAAAATAATATGAAGAAAAGCCAGAAAATGACTCACCACCTGAATTATACTAAAGCATGTATATTTAAATGTTTGAGGTCTTGACATATGGCTGGATAGATTTAACCTCACGAAATAGGATCTATGAAATCTACGGAGAAAGTAGAGTTCTATGTAAAAATTTCTACTCCTCCCTGATTTAATCAAATGCAAATACAAATTTCAAATAAAGAAAGAATATCCTAGAAAAAATCTAAACCCATTACTCTAGGAAACATGTATGGTGCTGATGCTATTTCTAGTGGAAGTTTGGGTGTATGTAGAGGTGATAAACAGGACACTTTGGAAGCTGAGTCTGGATATAAGTTCCATTTTACACACACACACATACACACACACACACACACACACACACACGCAAACAAACTCCACTTCCCTAGCTACATCACTAGGGATGAAGCTTTGTATGCATTTGAGGGTTTCATTTGTTTGTTCGTTTGTACCAGGGATCAAGCTCAAAATCTTGTGCTTGCCAGGCAGGAGCTATTTCCCTGGGACTCTGGGGGTCTGGCCTTTTGGATGTCACCCTTCATGTAAGACCTTTGCTACCACGGGACACTGAGATGCCTGATGGCAACTTGACCTCAAGTCTAATGTCCGAGCTAAGCTGGTGGGACAGTAGCAGGGGGTCGTTGTTTGCTCCTGTTCTGGCACTACCAAGGGGCTGCCTCCTTTACTCAATCGACTCAAGGAAGAATAGGAAGTAGGCACACCCACATGTTTGATTCTTGGAGACTTAACGATGTGAAACACTGTGGGAAAATTCATTGATCATGAAGATTCACTTACAGCTTCATACATATCCCTTTGATGTATAATATAGAATGAAACATAGTTTGTACTTTTATAATAAGATTATTTATGACTCATGATTGTTTTATCATTAAGAAGACACTTTCATGTAGGTGGAGATGGGATCCTGCCCAGGTAACATTTACTAAGGGTGTGATTCAGACCTGGTTTGAATTCAGCATCACTCAGAGATAGAAACTTTCTGGCTAATGCATCTTACACTGGGAAATGCAATGCTGAACAACATAAAGTCCTACTCTTTCAGGACGACTGGTGTCATTACCAAGCTCTTCCTGTTAGTCATTTCCCTTTAACCTCTCAACTTCTGTAAGTGATATTCATGCCAATTTCTGTTGTAAAAATAAGTGTCTCCAAGCTTAGAGAAGTTTAGTAACCTGGTTAAGTTTAGAAAGCTGGTCAGTTGTGAAGCTGGGCCCCAAATCATAATTTCCAACCCAACGTTGGTTTTTCCAAGGGGATCAATAAACTTTTGGAAGATGAAGATGTAAGAGTTCATGGTGTGTCTATAGCATCACAAAAGTACAGTAGAGGCTGTTCTCACGCTACTTGAAATTAGGCCCTATTTTGAGAACAGCAGTATCCTGGGGGTTCTGTAGCACTGCAGACCTATTTGTTAGACAGTATTCTTATTCTTATTCTTATTCTTATTACTATTACTGTTATTGTTATCATATTGTGTGGGGCTTAAACTCATTCTTTATGGATGCTAGGCAAACATTCTACCACGGAGCTACACCTAGAATGCCTTCTAATGTAATTATTACAGACATTTTATTAGAGTCTTGCTTTGGGACACTATAAATTATTTCATCAGAGCTGCAGTAAATTATGGTGGCCACCTCTCTGAAGTACTGAAGTGTTTCACTGATCACTATCTTGATTCCTGAGGCCTAGAAGTGTGACCATTCGAGATTGTGTTGGCCAGAATCTTGAGTAGCAGCATTTCCTGTACAGATAGGAACCAGTAAGAATAAAACCAATGGCCCATAGGTAATCATTACCCATTGTAATTATTATATGCCAAGCATTTTCAATGCATTGTTTTATTCCAACATTACAATGAGTTTTTATTTGAACCTTCATTTTATGGGTAAGGAAGTAGAGTGTCAGAGAGGCTCATAAGCTTCTAAATGACAGAGCTGGGTCCTGAGCTTAGGCTTCTCTGACTTCACAGTCATCTCTAACTGGTTCTTTCTACTATGCTGGTCAATTATGCAATTTTATATTAAGGCTGGACAAAAATGCAGTCAGAGGGATTTATTAGCAGTTGATACTGTCCATATGGCTTAGGAAATCTAGCCTTGGAATCTTTAGACCATACCTGAATATATAAAAATCCATTCTTTACGCACTATGTGATCTTGGGCACACTGTTTGATTTCCCCTGTGCTTATTTTCTCATTGGTGAAGCAGGGATAAGGATGGAAGCTACCTGTTAATGTTATTAAGGGGCATCAGTGAGACAACATATGCAAAACCTTAGCAGGGTGGCTGGCACGCAGAGTACTTAGTTCAGTGCATGTTATATTTCCTTGTCGCCATTAGCTGTATTTTCATTGTCATCATTATTGGGCAAAGATATTTGTTACTTCACTTAAGTAGAGGTAAGAGGTAAAAATGAAATGAAAAATAGAAGTCAAGTACAATAATACAGTAGTATGTTTTTGATAGTGCAAGAACACAGTAATAGCTGAAAAACTCTACAGGGCCCCCTAGTGCTGCTAACGCTGAGGTAGGGAGAGGTGCCTTTGTAATTACAGAGCTTCCTGAGCATTCCAGAGCCCACATCTTCCCCACTGCTGTATTTGGACCCATGAGCTCCTCCTCAACTAACAGGCATCAGCTGCTAGAAAATTCATCCGTACTTCCATGTAAACAGTCTGAATTTGCATAAATGAAAGCACCGGCAAGAAGCAGGTATCCTCAAGACTGGATCTCCTTCATTCATCCATTGAACACACTGAACATATTCCTGTTGTGTCCTGTAGGCACAACATACAGGATACGAAGTCACAGACTAAAAAGGGAGGTAGACGAGATGAGGTGATTATGGTTCAGAGCAGCGTCCCTAAGTATGCTAGGGAAGAGGCTGGTACAAGGGGAGGAGGGTGCAGAGGTTCAACCTTAGGAAATGTAGCTTAAGATTTCCTAAGAGGACCCTTTAAAAGGACCCCTGATCTACTCCTCTGACCAAGCTTTCCTCTCCCCCATAGGGTGGGATGTGGCTGACCATGGTGTCAACGCAGAGATCTTGGTGTAGGGGAATCTTGAGCTTTAGCTTTTGCCAGATCACAGAATCTTAGAAGGGGACACTCAGGGCTAAGTCAGACCACAGGGCAGGCTTCCAAGAGCTTGAAGGAGGAGATCAGCAGCCTATTTTAACAGAAGCAGCTCATTTTCTTAGATTCTATTAGCTTAGCCTTCTTCAGTGATGCAAGAACAACCTGCGGCTAAGAAAAGTCTCCCGAATTCCTCCACTGGGACATTTCCCCTTTTCTTTCTCCGATGGACCCTTCACGTAGGATGTCCACACTTGCTACTCAGGCTTCCGCGGCCCCAGGCAAGCTGCATGCTCTTCTGCTCCTGTCATCCCTCTAGACGTGTGCTTCTCCTAAACACTTCCATCCACCTTGGGCTTGACTTTGGAAGTCCAATAATGCTATCAAAGTGAGAGTATATTACATTCTGTCTTTTCTACTCTTTCTGATCTGAAAAGCATTTTTCTGGATCCAACTTAAAATCCTACCTTCAATTATGGTAGGAGCTGAATAAATTGTGATTAGTTTGCTTACATCTTTATCACCCTAACTATGCGTAAGCGAGTAATTCAACATTAAGTATTCTCATAATGGTGTAAAGCATCACCACTTTCCCTATCCAGGCATTTTTAATCATCCAAAACTACAATTCTTTATCCATTAAACTCTACCCAGTAACTTCCCAGGCATCTTAACCCTACCTAAGAAATACTGTTGTACATTTGTTTCTATGAAATTAATTACTCTAAAATATCATATAACTGGAATTATGAAGTGTATTTTCTCTTATGATTGGCATATCTCACTAAGCAGAATGCCCTTAAAGTTCATCTATACAATGGCATAATTGCCTTTTAAAGAAATGAACAATATTCCACAATGTGTATAGATCACAATTTGTTTATTTATGCACTAATAGACTTTTGAGTTTCTTGCACATTTTGGCTTATACAAATAATGGTACTTGTATTGAATCAACTTTTACTGCCTTGTTTGACACATTTTCTCCTCAAAGAAAGATTATTTGAAGTATGCACAGGGAAGGGAATGTAATCTTCAGAGCCAGAGCTGGTTTTTTCCTTCTTTTTTATTTTAAAGACATAAAAACCCCAATAAAAATAATATAGAATTTCAAAACAAGATGATAGGAAATTAAGAACAGTTATTCTGTTACATATTGTAATCTTCAAAGTAGTTGCTCAGATTACCAAGTACAGGAATGCAAAATTGATCAAACAATATAAATGCCTTTTATTTCAATGAACTAATAGAAATTCATAATATAATTATCTTAGCTGTCTTCTATATATACACATATCTTCCCCCTTCTTTCTTTTCTCTTTTCCCTTGTTCCAATTGTTCTTTCCTTTTGAGCAGTTTCTTACTCTTTCATCTTTTGGATCTTATTTACTCTTTCAGTTTCTTACACTAGAAAGACAAAATAATGTTTAAAAGTGCAATTGTAAAATGATTTATTTCACTTATGAATATGGTTTCTACTTGTATCCATATATCTATAATCTGTTTTTAATTGGGTCTTTGAATTTTGGGGTCTGGATATTTTTTAATTCTTTATATGTTCTGGATAGAAGTCCTGTGTCTGAGGGACACTTGGCTAAGTTTTTTCCCAGTTCATTGCTTTTGTTTTCATGCTGTTAGTTATTTCTTTTGATGTGCAACAGTTTTTAAATAAGATGAGAACCCAGTTACTGATTCTTTCAAGGATTTCCTGTGTAGTTTGGTTTTTGTTCATGAACTCTCTTCCTACCCCTATGTCTTCAAGACTTCTGCTTACTTTCTCTTCTACTAGGTTCAGTGTTTCTGTTTTAATATTTAGCTCATTAACACATATTGACTTCAGTTTAATTTATGGTGATAGACCTGGGTTTAGTTTTAGTTTTGGGCATGTGGGAAACCATTTTTTCTAGCACCATTTATTAAAGAGGTGATCTTTCTTCCAGTGAACGTGTTTGGCCTCATTGTCAAAGATAAGGTGTTTTAGTATATTTGTACTTGTGTCTGCATGTTCTGTTCTGCTCCACTGATATTCAGGTCTGTGTTTTTTTGCCAGTAACATGCTGATTATATTACAGAACCTTTCTAGTATAATTTTAAGTCAGGATGTATAACCACTGTGGAAATCAATGTGGGGATTCCTTACAAAGCTAGAATTGAATGTCCCATTCAACTCAGCTACTTTCTTCCTGGGTATTTTCCTAGAAGAACTGAAAACATCATACCATAGTGATATAAGTACACCTATGTATATAGCACTTCAATTTGCAATAGCTAAATCCTGGAAACAATCCAGATGCCCATCAACTGAGGAATGGATAAAAAAGATGTGAGGGCCAGCCAGATAGCTCAACAGGCAAAAACACTTGCTTAGGCAGAACATAGAGGCTGAGGTTTGATCCCAGAGCCTGCCATGCCTGCCCCACACCTGGGGTATTGACACTGGGTGTGGTGGTGAGTGCCTGTAATCCCAGCACTTGGGAGGCTGAAAACAGGAATATCACTATGAGTCTGATCTACATAGTGAGACCCTGTACTAAAACAGAAAAAAATAAAAAAGATGTATTTTTCATACAATGGAGTATTGGTCAGCTTTAAAACAGCACAAATTTGAGAGTTTTGTTGGTAAGTGGATGTAACTAGAGACTATACTCTTAAGTGAAGTAAATCAGACCCACCCAGCACTCGGGAGGCTGAGACAGGAGGATTGTTATGAGTTCGAGACCAGCTTGAGCTACAAAGTGAGCTTAAGGCCAGCCTGAACTGCATAGTGAGACCCTGTCTCAAAAAGACAAAAAAAAAAAAAAAAAAAAAATCAGACCCACAGGTGCAAATATCGTATTGTCTTCTTAGTGCCAGAACCTGAAAGAAAAAACAGAATCTGAAGAGTACAATAGCTACCAGGAAAACGGAATGAACTTATTCAAAAGGAAAGAGTTACTGAGTTGAGGAGAAGGATAAGAGAGGGGGTGGGGGGAAGATATATCTATATATGTAAGCAGGATGGTTTGGGCAATTGTACTGTGGGTTTCCGTTGGTCTGTGGAAAGGAGATGACAATACTTAGTTTCTTTTGTCTCTTTTTTTTTTTTAAAAAAAAAAACATTTGTCCTTTTTTTTCTTCTTAATTTATTATATATTTTTTCCTTCTTCCAAATATGCATGCACACATCTGGTGATATGAATAACTGGTTGGAAGACAACACTGTGCATTACAATAAGTACTGTGAAATTCATATTACTTTGTTAAGTGAAATTCTGAAACACTTGTAATGTTTCTGTTTCAACACAATTTTGTACTCTTTAAAAAAAAAACTTAAAAAAATATTTTAAGACAGGAATCGTTACGCCTTCTGCTTTGCCTTTGTTGTCTAGGATTACCTTTACTATTTTATGTCCTTTCTGGTTCCAAATAAATTTTAGAAATTTTTTTTTTAGATCTGTGAAGTATGATAATGGTATTTTGATTGGGATCACATTAAATCTGTACAATGACTTGGGAAGTATGGCTATTTTTGCTACGTTGATTCTTCCTATTCACAAGCAAGTGTTGTCTTTCCATTTTCTGATATGATTTTCAACCTCCTTTTCCAGAGTTCTGTAATTTTCAATGTATAGGTCTTTACTTACTTTGTTAGATTGATTGCTAAGTACTTCATTCTCTCAATGAATTTATTGTGCACAACAATACTGCTGACTTTTGAGTATTAACTTTGTATCTGGGTGTGCAACAACTTTCTCTCTTCATGAAGTTTTGGGGGGTCTTCTATGTATTGTATCATCTGTGAATAATGTTCACTTCTTTCCTTCCCGCCCTTATTCTTTTTATTTCTCCTTCTGGTCTAATTACTCTAGCTAATGTTTCCAGAGCTACAGTGCATGGGAGTGGTGACAGTGGATATCTCTGTCTTGTTACTGATTTTAGAGTGGAAGCATTTGATTTTTGTCCATTTTATATGATGTTGGCTGTTGGTTTGTCATAGATGGATTTTTATTTGTTTGTAGTAATGACCATTTATTTCAGTTCTACAGGGTATTTTTCATAAACAAATGATGGACTTTGTCAAAAGCTTTTACTGCATCTATTGAGAGGATCATGAGGTTTTTGTCTTTGGCTCTGTTGATATGAGCCAAAGACATATGTATGTATTTGCATATGTATTTGCATATGTTAGACCATGCCTGCATTCCTGAGCTAAATTTTACTTGGTTGTGATGTAAAATGTTCTTGATTATTTGCAGAATTTTCGTTTTCAAGTATTTTATTCAGGATTTTTTTAAAAGATGTATTTTAGTACAGGGTCTACAGGGCCTTACTACACAGATCAGACTTGTAGTGATCCTCCTGTTTTCAGCCTCCAAAGCACTAGGATTACAGGTGCGTACCACCAGGCCCATCTTAGAACCACCTCAGTTCTAAGAGGTGGAGCCAGCAGGGCATTCTGTGGATTGAACTGCTACAGTCCCTGCACCTGTCTAAGCAGATGCGTTAGTCCACTGAGCTATTTGGCCAGTCCTTTTATTCAGGATGTGTGAGTTTTTGCATTAGGAAGATTGTTGTGTAGTTGTCTTTTTTGACTGGGTCTCTGTCTGGTTTTGTTAAGGTAATACTTGCCTCCAGGAATGAGTTAGAGAGTACTGCTTCATTTCAATTTAATTAGTTTTATGAGTATTGGCATTCAGTCTTCTCTAAGTTTCTTGAGGCATTCAGCTGTGCATCCATGAGGACCTGGGATTTTTTTTGTTTCAGATGTTTTAAATACAGTTTCAGTTTCATTAACTGATATTGGATTATTCAGAATTTTTATATCTTCTCTATTCACCTCTAGTAATTTACACATATCTCAGAATCTGTACACTACTTCTGTTTTCCATTCTATTAGGATAAAGATTTTTTAAATAGGTATTGGTGATCGTCTGCATTTCTCTAGGGTATATAATGATTTTACCCTTTTCGTTCTTCAGTGAATGAATCTGAATTTTTTCTTTCCTTTTTTTGATAAGGTTGGCTAAGGGTTTATCAAAATTATTCATTCTTTGAAAGAACCAGTTCTTTGATTCATTAATTCTTTGTATGGTTTTCTTAGTCTTAGCTTCCATAGCTTTAATTTCTTCTCTAATCTTTATAATCTCCTTTCTTGTATGGGCTCTTACTCTTCTTTTTCTAGAAGTCTGAGGCGTAGTATTAGGTTGTCTATTTGTGCTCATTCTGTTTGTAGTGCATGATGATTGCCTTTGTTGGGAACAGTTGGAACAAGTACATAACACTTCTTAATTCTGTTTACTTCACCTTTTTATCCCCATCCTGCCTGCTCCCTCCATATTTTTATCTTCTTCCATTTTGCAAAATATCTACACTGTCAAGCAATTCTTTCGGGGTGTTTTTAATTGTAGTGTTGTGGATGCCTTAATATCCTGATGTGATTTAAAATATAAAATATAAATGTTTCATTGTCACTTTGACTGGAGAAGAGACAGAAGTTAACTGGTGCCAAATAAGGTGTACACTGTGGATCAGGACACACCATGGTTTTTACCAACCTCCCTTTCTTTTGGATGGCATAGGAGAGCAGAATTCCCTGAAGTTTTTATTGCATTCATAAGAAAAGAGTTCTGAAATAGTGCGGAAAGTAGACATGATGACAGATAATAAGAGGGAGGTATTTAAGAAGGATTAATTGGAAATGTATATTTTATTGTACTATATTTTGAAAATGTAAAAATTCACTGTGTATTTTGATTGCCCTTTGTCCATTTGTCTTTCTGCTTGTTCTGAGTGTTGTTTTTGTTGTAAGCTACTTCAGAGAGAAGAATTGGTACTTAGTTCTAGATTAATAAAAGAAAGGAATTAGGTACATTTTGAAATGTACCTTTTTGAGTGGAAAATGTTGAGTAGGTCCCTGGAGTGTCATGGAGAGAAGAATGAACTATAGAATTCTAATGGAGAACAAGAAATAACAAGTATCAAGCCTAGCAAAACAACATCATATAGTTTTTTTCCTAATAGAAAATCGACATACATACAGCTTTCCAGCAGATCTACCTGACTGGGCCAAGGCATCTCTCTTTCTCTCTCTTTTTTTTTTTTTTCCCAAGGCATCTCTTATCACAAGCACAGAGAAGTGCTGGCTAAATAATCATAAATGATAGTCTGTAACCTTGACTTAAGTTAAAATCAAGGACTAGAAATCACAAGGTGGTAGATATTAAAAGAGAAGCCTAACACAGGACAGTCAGCAGCAGTTGGCGCTGCCTTTGCTCTTCAGGTTCTGAGACCTGCACAGCAGCTCTAGGGAGGAGGAGTGCTGGTGCACGGTCCACCCTGCACGGAGAAAGAAGCTTGAGCCTCCTAGTGCAGACCTCTGATACAGTGGCTGGAGCCTCTGATGGCTGCTTATTGGGAAAAATCATTTTTCTTACTAGTCTTGGGATAGTGACAAGGGACCTGGATCCTTGGGGGGTAGAAACATAGCCTTTGGGAAAACACAAACCTCAAACCACAGATTATCTCCATGTCTTTGTATGAGATCAGTAGACAAAAAACAAAACAAAACAAAACAAAGCAAAACAAAACAAAAATAAAAACAAACAAACAAAAAACTCTTGAAAATGTGTCTTAGAAAGAATGAAAACTTTTCAATGTAAACAGATTTGATACTGCTCCACAGGGCCTATCTTCCCAACTCAGAACACAAAAGGAAAAAAATATGGAATGATATTTCTGAGAGAGTCTATACTTTTTTTTTTTTTTTTTTTTTTTTTTTTTTGTATTTTTAGGGAAGAGTCAACAGAGTGCTCTCACTACTAGGTCAGACTCATAGTGATCCATCTGTTTACAGCCTCCCAAGAGCTGGGATTATAGGCGCATGCCACCACACCCAGTCTCAATTGCCATCTCAGTGTGTCACAGGGGTAGGTCTGTCATGGCAGGCCTGGGGATTGAACACGCCGCACCTGAACCTGCTTGCAGGCTCTTTAATCCACTGAGCTATTTGGCCAGCCCTTGCATATAATTTTTTAAAAAATATGTTGTTCAACTTGCTAGATGATACCCTCTAGTATTATTGAGCCCTTTATCCCCTTGATTTCTATAAATGTATTTCTAGTCTAGAACTGTCTTCCTAATTACAGGTGCTTCTCAACTCCAGATAACCTCCCAGATAGCTCCACCTAGGAGTCTAATCTGCATCTCAAACATGGGTTGGGCCAGGCTCCAAAAAGATACTCAAGGATCTCCAGTTTTTTCCATTCACAGTCCTGTGTAGTTCCTTCCACACTTGAGTCAGTGTTCATCTGTGCCATTGATGGAGTGCAACATGGAGTCTCATGAGATTTAGGTATAAAATACACTGTAGCTCCTCTTCTAGCCACTCCTGACCTTCTTGCTCTCTCTTGAGCTGACTGCTCTTGGAAACATCTGCTACCACATCTGGATGCTCAAGCAGCTCCGTCGAGAGGGGCTGAGGCCTTAAGCCAGTGCACAGCGCGAATGTGACAGACCTGTGGCCCTGGAAGCAGATCTGTATGTCATCACATTTTCAGATACTTGCAGCCCGGGTGTAAATTCTATCGCCTTCCCATGAACCAGCTGATACAGAATCCCCAGCCCCACTGCATCATCCAGTAAAGTGAGGTCAGATTCCTGAACCTGAGAAATTATGAGATACCAAAGACTTATGGTTTGAGTTGCCAAATTTTGAGACTAATTTTGTTATGTGGCAGTGGACAATTAATATCATGTGTGGGAAAATATTCTTCTGATCTTCCCCAAACTCTAGGGTCATTCTTGTGTTGAGAAATGGTAACTTCATCTTTTCAACAATTCAGGCCAAAACTTCGGATTTGCCTTGGAATGATAGGATAGATAATCTTCTATATATTTCTTACATCCTACATCTCACTTTTTATAGGACTGACAAAGCCTGACAGGTTTGTTTGCATAAGCCTCACCACAGATGCACAAATGTATGAGTAGTATGTTTTGCTATAAAGGCTCTGATCTCATATATGTGACAGTAAGAATTTTTTAGCTCCATTAATCTTATGGGATACTCATGTGTGCATTCTATTTCTATCACTGAAACATCATTATGTTGCACAGAAGTGTAGTTTCTTAAAAATCAAATACTATAAACAGGAGCATAATGTCATAATATTTAGGAAAGAAAAATCTAAAAAACTATGAGATAGCTGGATTTAAAGTTATTCAAAGAAAAAGAACTGAAATAATCAAGACAGTCTCAAAATCAATCAGATTTAAAAAAAAAATATATATATATAGTTCAGCAGACTAAGTGCTTGGTTAAGTAAGTGCAGGGACCCAGGTTTGATCCCTGTTATTGCAGGCTATGCCAGCCCTGCCCCTGGGTGCACTGAGCCAGAAATGGAGTTCAGGCATGGTGGCGCATGCCTATAATCCCAGCACTAGGGAGACAGAAATCAGGAGGATCACTATAAGTGGCATAGTGAGACCCTGCACCACAATTAAAAAAAAAAAAAAAAAAAAAAATATATATATATATATATATATATATGAACAAGAAAGATATCAGTGAAATTCTTTTTCTTTTCTTTCTGTATTTTTCATGTTCATAGGCTTATATTTTAAACAGTATTGAGCCTTTGAAACCTTATGTACACTTCGTGTTTCACTATAATTTACAATTATACATCACAGTTCAAGCAATGAGAAAGTCTATGGCAGCAAATAACAGAAGTGATGGGAGAAATGTTAGGAATATTTGATGGCCATGGAAGTTCAGATGAGATTTAGTGAACATATTCCATGAAAAAAGTTGTGCTGTGAGCCTTCCACAGTGAATCACAAACTTGGCTTTTGTAAGCAGTACCGTAAAGCCAGTACCTTGCCCTGTTTAGCAATGGTTTTGATTAGAAAGCCAGTACTCACACTGTCACAGTGTTTGACACCAGCATGGAGCCATACTTGGGAGCGGTATCGGATGGACGCATGTGCTCCTTGGTACACGTGCTCCAGTGTATCCAGGTCCCTGGCGATCCCAAGTCTAAAGTGATCAGAAGAAGACTGAAGATTATGAGCAGCAGGGTTTAAAAGTTCCTGGGCATTCAAGGTTCTTCCAGAAACATTAGCCTCGGAAGGCAATTATATGGCCAGCTGCAGAAAGAATCTGCTTTCCTTATAATTCTTCAAAGTAGTAGTTCAGATGACCAGACAGAGGCATAGAAGACTGATAGAACAATTAAGCATTAACTGTTCCTCCTGTTAATACACTGACAACATTCTTTGTATAAGTAGAAAAAAATCCCAAAATTTGTATGAAACTAGAAGAGACTCATTTTTCAAATTTTTATTTTTATTTATTTACTGGCCCTTGACTCAGTATTTGGAGTTAAAGAAATCCTGAACATCACAATTGTGGATTTCAAGTTAAAATAAAAAAGCCTAGAAAACAAAAATAATATGGAAGAAGGATCAGAGCAAGGGCAGGAACAGGGTGACCACCTTCTCCAGGCCTTAGTGCCTACCTGCGCAGGTATATGAGGGTCCTGATATGCTTGACTAAGATAACAGAAAGATCCCAAAGAAAAGTTTGCTGAATACATCACAGATATATGAGGTTAAAATTATGAAAAATAGGCCAAAAGATGAAGTAAAATGGCTTACCACATATACAAAAATAAGCCTAAAGGAAGAAAATAGAAGAAATAAAAGAGATGTAGTATTTTAAAAGGTTTTGTTTTGTTTTCTGTACTGGGAATTTAATGCAGGACCTTGCACTTGCCAAACATGCACTTTTGATATCCCTGGTCCTGACACAGGTTAGTGTTTTAAAGAGAAAATTGCATAGAATTCTTTAGATTTAGAGACAAAAAATAAAAGTCTGGATCAAAATGGTATGCAGAGTTCCAGTGGAATCCTTCAAACAAATCTAAACAGAAATCCAAGAGATTAAAAGTATGAATACTTTTAATACTTTAAAAAAGTTTTCATACTTTCCATTGAAAGTATGCAAGTATTGAACAAGGATGAAACTGCAATATCAGATCTTGAAGATGGAATTCCGGCTAGTGAGCGTGAAAAAAAAAGCCTGAAAATGCAGCAAGAGATCATGGAAAACCAGTATAACAGCTACAGATGAAGCAAATAGGAACAAAATAAGATCAACTGAGGTGAATGAGAAAGCTGGAGACAACACAAATGCCATAAAAACTCTTGACAGAAATAATGGCAGAGAGCTTCCCAAGATTGATAAAGGTTTTATTTTTATTTTTATTTTTATTTTTTGGCAGAACCAGGGATTGAACTCAGGCCCTTGCACTTATCAGGCAAGTGCTTATTCTACTGAGCCATCTCCCTGGCTCCTGCATTGATAAAGATTTTAACTCACAAATCCTGACTCAGATTGATGTATCCTCCAAAACTATCTTTCAAAGTTAATGGAGAAACCTTCATGACAAAGAACCTGAGGAAATTTATGATGGCTAAACCAGCTTTTCAGAATGCCATGAAGCATATATTAAGAAAAGAAACAAGGCCACAACTATAAAAACACTAACAGAAAGAAGCCAACCAGCAGGGTAAGCAATTAAACAGAGGGGAAAGACAGGGGCCCAACAAGAGGAAAATAATAAGCCAATGTACCTGTCAACATAAATGAACTCACTACTGAAAAGAAACAGATTGGAGGAATGGATCAAGAAGCAAGATCCAACAATATGTAGCATTCAAGAATCACATTTAACTAGAAAGAAAATTCTTAGGCTGAAAGTCAAAGGATGAAAAACAATACTCCATATGACAGGATCCTAGAAAAAAGCAGGGGTAGGTATTCTATTCTTAGACAATGTGGACTTCAAACCAAGACTGATCAAAAGAGACAAAGATGGTCACCACATACCCACGAAGGGAAGACTTCAAGAAAATGAGCTAGCAATCAAAGTATATATGCACCAAACACTGGTGTCCCCGGTTACATAAAACAAGTATCACGAAAAATCAGAGGAACACTACTACAGTTGTAGTGGGTCACCTTAATACCCCACTATCACAATTAAATAGATCAACCAGACAAAAAAAATCAACCAAGAAAGAAATACTAGAATTAAAACAAAGTTGTGAACAAGTGGACTTAATAGATGACTACAGAGTGCTCCACCTCGTAACGTCGTTATACATGAACTCATTTGCACTGGGGACATTCTCCGAAATAGGCCACCTATTAGTCCACAGACATGGTTAAGGAAATGCAAATGAATTGAAATTGTTCCATGCATATTATTTGAACATAATGTGATGAAACTGAAAAGCAACAGCAAAAGAAACAATACAATTATATAAAAACATCAAAATTAATCAACACTCTCCTGAACAACCAGTGGATCTCAGAGGAAAATATAATCACCTAGGCATACTGACAAAACCAAAAAACAAAAAAAGAAAACCCTCCCAAATTGTAAGAATAGAAGGATATGTATAGAAGAAAAACTATTACATAACAGTTTTTTAAAATAATGTGTCAGAATACAATTGAATTTTGCCTTCAGTGTGTGCTGAGAAGACACAATTATTGTCATAGAATTCTACATCTAGTTAATATCCAACAAGGAGGAAAAATAGAACATTTTTGAAGGAAGTTCTCACCTTTGTTAAAGCAGTTATTCAAACCTGCTTTGAAGCAAAGAACTCAAATACAGAATTGGACTTAATGTGTAATGATTTGATGAACATGCTGATAACTGAATAATAACGTCTAAGTAAGGAATTAGTTTGAATGAAGTGGGTAAGGGCAAGGAGGAATTAATTTATTCAATATAAAGTGGCATATGGGAAAAGTACATCAGAATTAAATTTTTCCTGTGTGAAGGATAGAGATTTCTATTTCTTAAAATGTTAAGTCAGAGTTTTAGGTAACTCAAAGAATGCACTAAAATATATAATTTTCAGAAGCAAAAAAGGAAGGGAGGAAAAAAAGGAAGGGAAGAAGATATAATTTATTTAAGAAGGTAGGAGAGGAAAGAAACAAAACAAAGAAATGGAATAGTAAATGTACAGTAAAATAATAGAAGTAATAGCAAATATGCAAATAATAACAATAAGTAGATTAAATGGAAATTTCTCAAATTGGATTAAAGAATTCTAGTTGCATATATTTTATAGGATGCATTAGTGCTTGCTCAATGGGTTGACCTAAATACTGATTTAAGACATAATGGTAGGGCTGGCCAAATAGCTTAGCTGATTAAAGCTCCTGCAAACAGGGGCAGGGACTGGGGGTTCGATCACTGGGCCTGCCATGCCAGCCCTGCCCCTAGGACACGCTGAGATGGTGAATGTGACGGGGCATAGTGGCTCATGGCTGTAATCCCAGCACTTGGAAGGCTGGAATCAAGTGGATCACTATAACTCTGATCTAATAGTGAGACCCTGAGCATCCTGTAGACCCTTCCCTAAAAAAAAATAATACAGAAAAAAATATAAGACATAATGGTACAAAAAGTTTAAGAAAGGTGGACTTAAAAGATGTAGTCAACAAAATCTTCTTGATGACAGTGCTATGAGGAAAAACTCAGTTTAGAACAAAAATGTATTGGTGTGGGTAAAAAAATTATTAGTTATAAGTAAAGACATTCACAAGAAAGCTATAATAATTCTCATCCAATAGTAGACTCAAACTATACCAGAAAAAGTGGACAGAATTCTAAAGAAAATTAACACATTCATATTTACAGTAGCAAGTACAACACATCTCCATCAGAAACTAATAAATCTTGAAGACAAAATTCGTGATTATTAGTATTGTGCTCCAATGTCTGTTTGGAAATATAGAACATATCCATAGACAACTTTCTCAGTTCTTTTTTTTATGAGCAGAATAGATTTCATTGAGGAAAAGAAAGCTCCTGTCTGAGAGAGAGACAGGAGGGGCCCAAGTGGGTAGTTCCCCCCTTGCTCAGTTCTTTAAAGGTCCACAGAATGGGTTTACTTTAAACAGACACTATATTGTAAATAAATCCACACAATTGATAAGTGAATAAATACCTTGGCAGAATGCATTTAAATCAGAAATAATGTTTAATTAATGCAAAATAAAAATTCCTATTCTTATAAGTAAACCACAAGTAGTAGTCACAGAGAAATCACATGAAATATTATATTCCGGTATCAGGAATTGAACTCAGGACCTTATGTTTACCAGGCAGGTGCTGTGTCACTGAGCTATATCCCTGGCCCTCACGTGAGCTATTCAGTCACACAAAAGTCACAGCAATACAGACAAGATCCAAATGATTTCAACAGAGAAAACACAAAGTTGAAAAGCAATCATCTAACTTGTAAAGTTAGCAAAACACAAGATTAAAACAATAAATGATAAAAAGAAAAAATTAAATGAAATTAAAAAATAAAGAATGTGAATGACAGTAACATCTATTCATAAAACAAGAATATACGCAAAGAAAATGACTATATCTCATGTACACTATCTTTTTAACACTTTGATGCAAATTCTTATTAAATATGGAGGGATGAAACTCATGCCAAACCTATGACAAAGAGACAGAAACCGCCTGAGTCTTTCTATCTATTAAGTTTGGATTTTAGAAGCAAGAAACATGGTTTTCAAGAAGGTATAGGGAGAATTTCTTCTCCTATTTCTTGATCCTGGCAGATGTGAGTTTGGAGGAAAATAACAGGCTGAGAGTTACAAATGTGTCAGGTTATCAAAGGTCATCTAGGTTTCTACTGGATGGAGAAGAGCAAGAGATTGGGAGTAGAAAAGAAACTGAGGGCTCACGGAACTCATAGATCACAAACCAGGAGTAACTAATACGGTACTGAGAGCAGAAGACTAAGGGACTGCCTTGATGGAGGGTGGAGACAGTGCTGGAGTCCCCACGTGAACGGATCCTTTCAGAACTCTTGCACGCCTCCGTGTGGAGTTCTCTTGTGGAGAGCTGCAGTCTACAGAAGGAGGGGCAGCATGGTCATTCCCAGAAGTCTTGTAGAGAACTGGAAAGCAAGCAGTTGAACATATGCCCTTACAACTTGGTCAGTACAACTTAGAGTGTGAGCTGTTTTCAGAAGCTCAAGAAGGTTGGTGGGGAAGAGAATGAATGGAATGAAGGCTTCACTCTTGTCTTCTGCCCCCTGGTTACTCTTTTTCTCTTTCCATATTTTCTACTAATTTCTTGGTGATTGTGAATGCTTCCTCTTTTTATTTTTATAATTATGAGCTTCAAGGTCCTTTATCTTCAGGTGATGCATTTAAGGCCTCCAGTGGATGTCTGAAGCAGAGGACCATCCCAAACCAGATATGTAAACACTGCATTACTGTGACAGTGGATTGAATAACTGAAGTGCTTACCAAGTGAGCAGAAGGTGGCATATACAGTGAGGATACTCTGCACAAAGGGATGATTCATATTCTTGCGCAGATGGAGTTGGTCGGAGGGAACAGTGTGAAATGTCATACTACTTAAACGCAGTGTGATTTAATGCTTGTGAAAGATTTATTTCTGCATTTTATTACTGGCATTTTTGGATCACAGTGAACTGTGTGTAACAGAAATTGTGGATAAGTAACGACTACTGCCTTTAAATTTTCTTGTGCCTATTTTCATGCTGAGGTAAGAGGAAAAGGCTGCAGCTGGAGGTTGCTGTGCCACCTGTGGTTTTTTAAAAATTTATTTCTGTATTTGGTACAGGGTCTCACTGTGCATGCAGCTCAGACTCGTGGTGATCCTCCTGTTTCCAGCCTCACCCCGCACTGTGATTACACGTGTGTGCCACCATGCCCAGACTCATTCACCTGCTCAGCACACCCCAGGGGTCAGGCTAGCTCAGCATACGGGACCAGATATCAAACACTGGTCCCTGTGCTTGCCAAAGGAGGTACCTGGCCCTCCTGTGCCACCCATATCAGAAGACCAAACTTCAGTGTTGTCTCAACTTTTCCTGGACTATAAAGTTCAAGTTCTCCTCTCTGCTTAGTGTCTTCCAAAAGCGATTCTCTCCAAAGAAGCAGAGTTATTGATGAAAACTACCTAACATGAGCAATACAGCAGGGCAGAATACAAGGAAAAAATATTTAAATGAAGAAAGTGGAACTCAGTTACCCCACCTTCCACCAGCATTTCTTCCTGTTTTCCTACCCCTGAGGTACACCTTGGGCTTGAGCCTTTGAGACACCAATGGAAACAGAATGATTTTTCCCCAAGGGCCTAGATGTTGTCTAGGACTCCGTCAAGCGTCCTTCCACCTACTGCAGCCAGTCTTTGAGCTAAAGTTCATTCCTATAACTCAGATGACTCAGGCAGGACATGTCTGTGCAATCTTACAGGTGACAGTTTTTCCAAGTTCTCCCAAGCTCTGTGTTTTATAAGTGTATTCATTCCTGCAGACTTTTGGCTGCTCTATAAGCCTTGGGCCAAGAGAGAATAGTTCATTCTGGTTATCAAAGCTTTGTCTAAATAAACTGGGACCTCATTATATCTCTCTTGGCTATAGAGAGAGGTATATGGACAATGCATATTGGAGGTTCTCCAAAACGGGGATTGTTATTGGAGTATATAAAAAACCACACCTCCTTAAAAGGAAGCTTCACCTAGAAGGAAAGCCCCCAGCACAGGCTTAGCAAATAGCACCATAGGGTAGCCCAGGGTAATGGAGCCAAATATAAGTCTCACTGAAGACTCAGCTTGGTTTTTATAGGCCAGACATAAATCTGAGAAAGTGTTTATGAAATAGACTGTGTCTATCTGGGAGGCTTAAAAAACAACTTTTATAGGTTAATTCTTAGGAAATCGATTTGAGGCTATTTAGAGAAGTTGCTTTTGTGAGGAATGGAATCCCTCTCACCTTATCTTGCCCTGTCCAATTGGAACATGTGGTTCATTCAACAGAACTGTGCTATTTATTTTAGGCTTTTCATACTCTTCTGGGCAGACAGGATTCCCTTTCTGAGCCTACCATTAAAGGACAGGGGTGGGGGAGGAGATCCCTTATTAAATATTTATCAGTGAAAAATCAAATATCAATTCTTAGTTTTCTGCCTACCTTGACATGCCATTTCAAATTTATATTCCCACCTATATACCAGCTTCTATTAGAAACACTGATGGCCAGCACAGACCTTGACCATAGAAACTTGTGCCAAAAGAGCCTCTAATATACATTCTGCTACCCCTGGCAATTTTGTAGATGAGGCCGATGACCTGAGACATGGACTGTCTTTTTTCAACAATACTGCTCTGTGCAAAACATGATGATTGGCCCTTCATGGGTTATGAAAATACTTGGGTCAGTGTTTTTGTTCTTTATGATATGAGAGATAAGACAAGTGTAGGAATAATTATAATATGGGATGTCATAGGATAAGCACTGTGAGGGAGGAGAAATGCAAAACGAACAGTTGGGATTTACATATTTAGGAAGAAATTAGTGTATTTGGAGAGGAGGGAGGAAGTGATCTGATAATGATCATGAGCTATTTGGCATTTAAGGAAAATCTAAAGTAAGGTGAATTTTGCCCAGAACAGATGAAGCATAAGAATAAAACCACTCAACAGGACGAAAAAGCAACTAGGATGTGTTATGTATATCCCAATTTCCCACAAGGAAGGCAAACCTTATGCACTATGCATTGTACTAATAAATGAAAAGTAAATAAATTTCTTTTAAAAAAGAGTAAAACCCCCAGCAGTGGCAACTCCCTGATCAGGAAAAGGAAACAGTGGGAAGCCCCATTTGATCAGAGAATCAATCTGTAAGGAAAGAATAATGAATAAGTTTCAGGAGATGGGCTGAGAAAGGTTACAGAGATACATGGAGTTTGAAATGACCCATGTGACTTTATTTGGTAGGCAGTGCTGGCCATCAATGGGAGGGGAAATGAATGACCATCAGGGCAGAGTGAATGACAGTAAGAAACTTTAAAGTTGAGGACTTTGAGAATTGAAGAGTTACTTTACTAGCTGTGTCTAGAAAACATATATCAAATGTTTTCATAAGATCCAAATGCAGGAGTTTGGAGAGTGTTCTGAATGTAGATTTTTGTATATATTTTCAACAAATCTACACTCCTAGATTTCTGTAGTATATTCTCAACAATGGACCTATCTGGAGACAAAGGTCTGTGAAGGCACCCAGGGGACACCTATATCAAAAGGCAATAAAGAAGCCGGGCGTGGTGGTGCATGCCTGTAATCCCAGCACTCGGGAGGCTGAGGCAGGAGGATTGTTGTGAGTTTGAGACCAGCCTGAGCTACAAAATGAGTTTAAGGCCAGCCTGAACTGCATAGTGAGACCCTGTCTCAAAAAGACAAAAAAAAAAAAAAAAAAAAAAAAAAAAAAAAAAAAAAAAAAAAAAAAAAAAAAAGGCAATAAAGGGATATCTGTGGTTACAGGGGTATAATCCAGTTGCTTCTCTGAAACAGTACATCTGGGAAGCATCATGCTAAGGATGTCCCTCCTGGTAGGCCCTGATGCTTTTGATAGCTTCTGATGCATAGGTAACTGTGTGGCTTGTGGAGTAGTCTGGATCACCACATGCCTCTTTATTCATAGATGAGATTGAAGCCTCCAAAGGGTACATGTCTTGCTCAGGGTCTCACATACTCTAGTGCTACAAAATCCTCCGCTTTCTACCCCATTTGTTTTACACCAGTAGGAAAGATCCACAGCAAAATCCAGCTCACACCCCTGATGTGCTAGAGTGTGGGTTGCTGGCTTGTGGCATTTTGGAGAGATTGGAGAGATCAAATACCTTCTCAGACACTGCTTATTTTTGGTTTTTCTCCTCCTTAGAAGAGGGAGTTCCTGATGAAATGGGTCCTTAAGGCCTGACCCCAGCAAAAGTTATCACAAGGGTGGGCTATGCTACATTTGCAATCTAATTTGACAAAGATACTGAGATCATGCTGTTTATTCTGTGAATAGATGTCCCTGCTACTCAAATGCATTTACATTCTTGTTTTCAGAGCATTGAGTATTATGTGCATGGGTCAATGCATGGCCATTGTAAGTATGTTGGACCTACTCTGTTGCTGAGAAGAGTAATGCACTGATTTTGGATATAGTTTTGGACCACAACATCTACTATGGGCTATTTAGCTTTGTGAAACAGGTGGGAAATAGATGAATAACAGCAAAACTTTTGGTCTCTGTTCTACAATGAAACTATTGGTGAATAGTTATTCTATTTTAATCAGACTGAGGTCAACAGAACACTGAAAATAGCATATATTTGTTTTATAAATAATTATAAAAGTTTTCTGCATTTACTGTGGAAAACTTAAAAATACCAAAAATATAAAGAAGCGAAAAATAAATCACTTATAATTACATTACAATAGAGATAAACAATGTGGATATTGACATTTGAGAGTGCTCTGTCTTTAAAAGTTGATGCATAGACACTTTTTTAAAAATAAAATTTGCTCTTTTCATAGGTTATAGACATTATTTTAATTTATAAAGATTGAAATGGGAAAGATGTCTCCTAGAAGTTTAAGACAAGTAACCATATGAATTAACCTCTTTTCTGTTCTGCCATGAAGTACTCTAGGCAGGTTAACTTCTAAAGAAAATAGGTTTAGATCATCTCACCTTTGATTCATGGGGCTTTATCAGGTGATAGCCTTCTTGCTAGAAGAGTCCTGAGATGGCACAGGACATCATGGGGTGAGACACAGGGAGTGTCTCTGCATCTCCTCTGATCTCTCTCTCTCTTTTCTTACAAACCACCACTATTCAGTCCTGGGATCTGTGCTGTGGTGATATTGTTTAGTCCATATGCCCCACAGATCCCAATTCTATTTTTTTTTTATTGAGAAAAAAATTGCAATGAAACAGCTTAGAACCAGTTGGTAGGAGAGTTACAACAATTAATATATTATATATTGTTGTCTTCATAGTAGTTATTCATAGTACAAGATGTAGACATGATATCCTCTCCAAACACAATTAGTACAAATCTTCCTTACTGAATTAAGATAAAGTAGTTATATATCTATCTTAACTATTTTATATATACAGATACAAAATGGTCCTTCATTTATATCACCTTTTTTTCTTTGATTTTGTCAGAGACGGGTATTCTATTACCATCCAAATACTGTAGGTGCATGAATTCAGAAAAATATTCCAATATAGTCCAGTAGTCCACAATAGTAGCTGGATTATCTGCAGGACTTGCAGTTCCGAATCAGATGACTTGAGCCTTCTACAGTTCAGCATATTAACACGGCTTCACTTTTCATTCCTTATTTTTACACTTTGCTGCTGGATGGTTAAGACCAGGATAAAGCAAGATGTATATAACAAGAAATGTAACTTTTGTATCTGATGAGGTCAGTCAAGTCCCCTTGGGACTTATCCCGAAACCCTGTACCGCACTTTGTAGATCCTTTGTTAGTGTCAGCCATGTGGATGAGTCACAGTCATTGCTTGACCAATTTGCTCTCTGTGAAGGCCTGAGAGAATGTTTTCTCTCAATGTGACTCTCTTTAGACACACTATACATCATCATTCACATTCCTCTGTGGTCCCATAATCTCCTTGATCAGAGACTTGGGACACAGCTGAGTTAGAGGATGTTCCAGTACAGGTTCTCCTATGTCCTGAGTCCTCTCTGACCTTGAAAGGCTAGGGCCAAAATGTTGGCCATCCTTGCAGCTCTTCTTTTTCTCTAATTTTTGGTCTTCCAACTTAGGTTTTTAACCCTCCAGAAGAGAAGCTTATTACTGCCCTCCAACATATGCAGATGGATTTAACCGCACTTTCTGTCTGAATATCAAACATCTGAGCCATACGATAGAGCATGTATTTTCCATCAAGTATTGATATGTTAAACTAAGTCTCTACCAAGTATGGGAAAAGAATTAAAAAATAAAAATATTAGAAAAAATGAATAAACGGTTACATATTTTTACACAGTAATTTAGAAATCTAACCATATACAGCATTGTAGCAGGATAGTCTTGTGACTTTTTTGTCTCTTTTTTCATTTATTACCCCTTTTTAAAAAAATAAACATAGCCTCAAGTAAAAAAACATTTACTTGAGATACAGTCTGGCTATAATTGATATATCATGAAAAACAGTACATATTTAGAAGATCAGAATGACAGGCATTCCAAGAGTGACCCCACTATTACACATTGCTATGTTTGGTACAGTTTCTCAGCTCACAGGTATAAGTATATATAGTTAGTCAGAGTGAGAATCCTACTAAGTAACTGCTAGTTTCAACAACCTGCTAATAGTTCTCAGGATCATTACCTTACCTGTTTTGTACATATAAATGTATGGCTTTGCCTTTGTCATGTTTCTTAGCTTTTCTCCTTGCCCTCTTTTCATTGTCTAATCCTCAAGTTCTTGCTTTCCTTTTAATTGTGATATACCTTTCTATCTGTGTTCCTTCATTTGAATTCTTATACTAGGGAGACTATACAATATTTGCACATGTGTGTCTGGTTTATTTCCCTTATGAGTATATGTTCAGGTGGCATCCACTTAAATATGAAGGCTTTGAGTATCATTCTTCATGGCTAAGTAATACTCCATTGTATAAAAATACCACGTCTTTTCATCCATTTCTCCGGTGATGGGCATCTTGGTTTTTCCAAGATTTGGCTATCACAAATTGTGCTGCTATAGGTACACATATATCACTATAATGTGACATTTTCAGTTTCTTCAGAAAAATATCCAGTAGGAGGATAGCTGGCTTGAATGGGATTTCCAGTCCTAGTTTCTCAAGGAGTCTCCACACTGATTTCCATAATGGTGGCACAAGGCTACATTCCCACCAGCAGTGGAGAAGGGTTTCTTTTTCCCCACAGCTTCTCCAACATTTGTTGTTAGTTGATATTTTTATGATGGCCATTCTTTCTTTGGTGAGATGGTATTTCATTGTTGTTTTAATTTGCATTTCACAAATGACTAGTGATGTGGAGCATTTTTTTCATGTATTTATTCGCTTCTTTAATTTCATCCTTTGAGAAGTGTGTGTTCATCTTGGATGCCCATTTCTTGACTGGATCTTTAAATTTTGGGGCACTCATGGTTTTTTAGTTCTTTATATATTCTAGAGAGCAGACCTTGGCCTGAGTGTTTATTTGTTAATTTTTTCCCCAGATTTGTGGGTTGTCTTTTGACTGTGTTGGTAATTTCTTTTGACATGCAAGAACCTCTCAATAAGAGGAGGTCCCAGTTGTTAATTCTTTCAAGTTTTAGCCCATGTGATTTGACTTTTGTTATGAATTCTTTGCCTGTCCCTATGTCTTCAAGAGTCAGATCCCAATTCTAAAAACCATAGGCTAAGTTTCTACCTTTGCAGTATCTCACAGTGCAGATTAACTTTTATCACACAAACCCACTGTACCCAAGCTATAATGCCATGGTTATATTGCATCTGGAGGACTGGTGAGATGTCCAAATCTTTTGTACGTTCTAAAGCAGCTGATGCTCATGGATTTTTTTCTCTAAGTGCTTCCAAATTAATTATTCTCTATGTGATGTTTTCCCATTTGTCTACTCTTCTAATCACTAGCTCCATTCTCCATTTCTTTCCCTGTCTTCATTCTTCTCTACCTACTAGCTCCTAGCTAGCTTCTCACATGATTTCTCTTTTTTTTTTTTTTTTTTTTTTTTTTTTTTTTTTTTTTTTTTTTTTGTCTTTTTGAGACAGGGTCTCACTATGCAGCTCAGGCTGGCCTTAAGCTCACTTTGTAGCTCAGGCTGGTCTTGAACTCACAACAATCCTCCTACCTCAGCCTCCCGAGTGCTGGGATTACAGGCCTGCGCCACCATGCTTGGCTCTCATTTGATAGTTTTTGCTTACTATGACTGACACAGGGCTGCATTCCTCCTCAGGTCTTTCCACACATCATATGTGGGACACTTTCCAGGTTAGACTACTCAGAGAGAAAGTCTGATATATTCCTGTAGCAAAACTCTCTACCTGAGTGCATTTTTGTGAACAGGCTCTGCTGCAGACTGCTGGTCAATTATTTCTCTAATCAATTAAAAAATGGCCTTAGGATGAGGATATTTAGGTCCAATTTAGGAAAGTAATATAGAAAACAGTAAAAATTACTCCAAATCTTGTGACTTGAGAGTGTGTAGTAGTTCATTTTATGGGCCAAATATCAGATTTAATGATTTCAATAATCTTCATACATTTTGGTCATGCAGTGGGAAGAACCTGATACCCTATGCATTACATAACAGCAATACTTCCTTATATTGGTGGGGGTGTTCAGTTTGCTAGGCAACCCTAAAATTACAAGCACCTGTTGGAGACTCTCTAGATAGAAAGGCTCTTTTTAGATTTTTTTTTTTTTTTTTTTAGTTTAGGGAAGGGTCTACAGGGTGTTTAGAGTCTCACTCCTAGATAAGACTTGTAATGATCTGCCTATTTACAGGCTCCCAAGAGCTGGGGTTACAGGTGTGGGCTACCATGCCTAGCTTCAATTGCCATTTAAGTGTGCCCCAGAGGCAGGGCCAGCATGGCAGGCCAGGGGATCAAATGCCCAGCTCCTGCACCTGCTTGCAGGTGCTTTAATCTGCTGAGCTATTTGGCCAGCCCTTTAGTTTTATATTAATGAGAACATTTTCAGTCTGTTCTCTATGATTTTTTTTCTTCAAATTTATTTCTTTGGGCTGTAAGAAATTTATTTTGAAGTACTGAGTGAGGAAGAAATGCAAATTTTAATTTCTTTGAAAGTTTTATGTATTTTTCCTGAAGCATTTATTTACTGATCAATTTCTTCTCAACTGATTTGAAATATTGTAGGGTTTATTTCCTTGTTTCATGAATACAATATGTGTGTATATATATATATATATATATATATATATATATATATATATAGTGACATATATACATGTGCATATATATAAGAATTTCCCTGATTTAGGAACCACAGTCATATGACATTTTTGTGTCATGACCTGTATCAAAATTATTATAATAAAACAGTGGAACAAAATTGTCATACCTTCATTTTATTTATTGGTTTTCTGCTCTTTTGCACTAACCTGTTTTAAAATGTATTATTTTAGTAGTTGTAAATTAAAAATTTGTATTGATATCTTGTAGTCCCTTCATTGTAATTTTTTGCTTAACCACATCCACTTGTACAGTTATGTAATCTTTATAATGCCGTTGTCCCTCAAATTCAATTATATTCCACCAAGAATTGTGCTAAATTTGCATTTTAAACTATAATAAATTTAAAATAATTTATATGCTTACAATATTAAATACTTTGATGTGTAGGACAATGACTGATTTTTCATGTTCCTTAATTACTTAATTATAATAGCTTTTAGCTTGTTCTCTTTTAGCTTTCATGTATGCATGAATGCAGTGTGACTATATTACTAATGTGTCTGACTAGTCAAAATGCTTCTGGTACTTAACTGCCTACTGTGATATGTATTTGTCGGAGACAAGTTATCATAATTTTAAAGGAAATATGTTAGTTTTCCCAAAAGTTTTAATCATGACTGAATGTTGAAAATTGTCTAATATTCACTTGCATCTATGAAAAACACATATGGCTTTCCTCATTTTAATTTGATAAATTTTTAGTCAAACTTTGCTTCTGTGCATTGCATTTGTCAATGCTTAACCCTTGGCAGCTATATTCATCAGGAAGATTTATTCTGTAGTTTCCCCAGTTTTTCTTGTCTTCTTTTTTCAAACAATAATTTAGCGGAGAGCATTGAGTTAGACTCTAGGTTACAGCACATTAATTTCGCTGGCTTTTGCCAGACACTAATATGTATTTACTTCGTTATTTATTTCCATGTACACCCATGACATTTTCTCATTGGCTTCTAGTTTACCTTCCATAAAAAGTATTTTAACATCTTATTTATCTTTTCTTTTTGTGGCACTGGGGATGGAATCCAGGGATTTGTGTGTGTGCTAAGCAGGAACTCTACCACTGAGCTCCATCCCCAATCCTATTTTAGCATTTGTTATGGTTTGTATCTAGATGTCCCTTAAAGCCTCCTGCAGTCACAGGGTGACTTCTGGAGTGTGTGATTGACCCATGATCCAATGCTGGGACTATGGGTATGGGAGCTATACCTGTCCTGGGATGGGCACCTGCACACAACATAAGGAAGGAAAGAGACTCATTTTTTATTCTTCTCACTTTTGCTGTTTTGTGGCAACAAGAACTGTTTCCCTGTGGCATGTACCACTCCGCCTTGGAGCCAGCTGAGTACGGAGATGAACGTCCACAAACTGTGAGCTAACATGCCTTCCTTAATTCTGGGTGTCAGGTGTTTTGTCTTAGCAATGAAAGAAAAATAACAAAGCATTTTAAAAGTGCACTTCTTATTTGACTGTGTCCTTTGAAATGTGTTTGCTTTTTATGCGACACGAACTGTTAATCCGTGCTAGTAAAGCCAGCCTTCTACTTTTACTTTTAAAATCAAGCTCTATGGGTTTTGAAGCCTAGCCACACTGCTGTGTGGCCCTCCGAATGTGTTCACACATTTAACATCTGCAACCCTTCAAGTTTTGTGTCATGGCTATGCCAGCCCCACCAAGTAAATGTCTCATGTTCTGACTTTAATATCTTGGCAAAACATAACCTGTACAGAATGGTTGTTTCTTGAAAATTTAAAAATACTTCATCCACAAAGCTATTTGTGTCTGGTGCCATTGGGAAAATAGTATTCATTTATTTGTTCATTTGTTTTATTTTTTCCATCGGTGCATTTGTGCAGGCTCTCACTATGTACATCAGACTCGTGGTGATCCTCCTGTTTGCAGCCTCCCCAGCGCTGGGATTACAGGCATGCGCTACCATACCCGGAGTCTGTTGCTGGCTCAGTGTGCCCTGGGGGTGGGGCTGGCACATATGAGGACTGGGGATGAAACGCTGGTCCCAGCACTTGCTAAAGTAGGTGCTTTGTACACTGGGCTATCTCGCCTGCCCTGGAAAATAGTTCGTAAAACACACACGTACACACACACACACACACACACACACACACACACACACCTGTTCCATCAACATTGATCTATTTAAGCTTTTATCCACTTATTGTGGAATTGTTAATAACTAATAGATTTTGAGAAAATCATACTTTTGAAATCTAGTAGCATAGAGTTATCAGCAATATTTTCTTGTGACTGGATTTCTTTTTGTATTCCTAGTGCTACATACATGTGTTTATGTTTCTTCAAAAGTTAAATATCCCTTGTTTTATGCTTATAGGACATATTATGCTTATTTAGTGGGAAAAAAGGTTTTAAAGATTTTTTTCATGTGCTATCAGTCTTTCCCAGAATGCATTCTATTATTTACAAAAGGAAACTAGGTTCAATTCAAATGTATTTTAGTTTTACTGCACGAATTTTAAAAATAATTTATTTTTGTCTGTTTTCCCCTACCTGCTTTTTATGGGGGGTCTATTTTAATTTTTTTGGATTGTAGTTCACATATTTTCAATCTTTCTTGTTTAATAATACAACCTCAGTGCAATTAATTTTCCTTGGTATCTCTTTGGCCACAGCCCCTGCATTTTATATGTTCTGTTCTTATTGTCATAATTTCAAAAATAGGCTGTACTTGTAATTTTTATTTCTTCTTTGTCTCAAGAGTTATTTAAGAGAGTCAGACATTCTAGTTCTTAAAAAAATTCTTCTGTTATGAATTTCTGGGTGCATTACATTGTGTTTAGAGAATGTGAAGTTGCAATCTGCATGATTTCTACTTTTTGGAAAATGGTAAGATTTTCTTTACTAACTAATATATGATCTTGTTACTGTTCCATGACACTTGAAAAGAATATGCATCTTCTGAGTATATTTTATGATGGACATGCAGCTATTAAATCAAGCATGTTAATGTGCCACACAAAGGATCTGAATGCTTTTATCCTCACTGCCCAAGTACACAGGTGTACCTGATCCACTTACACTGCCAGGGCTGGAAGGCACTGTCTCAAAACTCCCACTACAGCTATAGCCTTGGCGATTTCTTCAAGTGTTTCCAACCTGGTTTTGCTGTCTCTTTGTTTCATCTGTAGAATTAATGAACGGCTCCATTCATCTTCAGTTGCATTCTCTCAATATGTAGGAAGGAAGTATGTTACAAAGCAGATGAAGGCTTTATTTCACTTAGTCGGGGCCAACTGGCACTACAGGTCAGAAAATTTAGTTCATTTCTTAATACTAGTTCCATCTTGGTTAACACTGCAGAGGTTGTGAGTTTTCATTTTCTCCTCCATGCTTTATTGTTTCAATAGGAATCTGTGGAAAATTTTTTACCTATAGCTCCACTGACCACAGACTCTGTAATCACTGGAAACTGTTTTAATTGATATGTGCTATTCTTTCTCATCTCAAATCCAAACCTGCCATAGGACTTTTTAAGCCAATGGAGTACGATCAGAGGAGACATGTACTACTGCAAACTTCCACTGCATAATCTGCTCTTTTTCTTTGCTTGGCTCAAAGAAAACATCTCGTGAAAGGTGTCACACCTTCCTGCAATGGAGACAATAAGTAGCACCATGGGCAAAGCTCAGAGGTAGCTGATGGACATGCATCTCTGTATAGCTGGCCTGCTTAAGCATTTGGGATAGAATCAAGACTCAAACCAGGTACGACCTTGTTCTCCAGATACTTAAAGAAAGTTGAAAAAATGTACATGAAGTTCTGGGAGCTACCATTTTTATAGAGCTCAGTAATTTTTGTTAGTTTTCTTAACATACAATTTTTACATTTTTTTTAATCTTTAAATTTATTTTGCATTCTGTTATTGTGACTGATGATCGAATGCCCCTTACCCAGCCTAGATGGGATCAGATGTGTTTAGATTTCAGAATTGCTTTTGGATTTTAGAATACTTAAATGGACCTTAGCGACATGAACATTTCTCATTGGAAACTCTGAAGTCTGAAATATTTTGAGTGTTATGTCAGTGCTCAAAAAGCTTTAGATTTTAATTTCTAAGAATATTTTATTCATTTATTTGTTTGGTACAGGGTCTTGCTATGCAGCTTGGACTTGTAACAATCCTTCCATCTCAGCCTCCCCAGTGCCCAGTGCTGGGATTACAGGCGTGAGCCACCATGCATGGTTTCGGTGGGTGACATGGCATGTGACACTAGGGATTGAACTTTAGTCCTTGTGTTTACCAGGCAGGCACTTAGACCGCTGAAATATTTCCCTGGTCCTGGTTTAGATCTTAGAACATTTTAGATTTTGGAATTTTAGACTAGGGAAGTCCAATCTGTGAAATTTTGCATTTTATTATCCAAACACTCATGGGTGGCATATGGAATCTCTCCAGATATACATTACCTGCATGTTGCATTAAACTGTTACTTCTTAGAATGACGTAGGTATCCATTTTAGGTAAACAATCATATTTGTAATAATAATTTGCTTCTTTTCAATGACTATAGCTAATTTGTGCATCACATCTCATTTGTCTGGCCAGATTTTCATAAAACTGTTAAGTGATAGTGCTAATTGTGGACTGTGGGCCGTTTCCTGACTTTAATAAGAAACTTTTTTTCTTTGAGTCTTAAGACTTACTTATATTTTTTACCATGTTGATATCATTTGGGTTTACTTTCTAAAAATTTTATTCTGAATGTGTGTAACACATTCACAAAGGCCTTTTTAGTCACTATTGAGCTTATTGTACGCTTATCTATGGTATTCTTGTTAGTAGATTTCCTAGTGTTCAGTATCCCATAGATAACTAGTGGGTGACCTTTTCATATCCAGTTTCACTCAGTCAGCTGCTATTTCTCTCAGCATTTTAGAATTCCTGTTTATAATTGGTTTGCTATATAGTAGATACTGTGTGGCTACTATCTTTATGAGATTTTGGTATTAAGGCTAGTCATACAATAGTTTAAGTTTTATTTATTTATTATTTTTTACTATTTAGGAACAGTTTATATTGTGTGGAGATTATCTGTTCCATGAAAGTTTGAACAGACTGGGTAATAAAACTGTCTGGGTGAACATTTCATTTGGAGGTAACGCTTTAGTAACTTTCTGTGCTTATTTGCTGGTTTCATTTTTCAGATATGTATTTGTCCAGTCAACTGTGCAGTGGTCCATTGGAGGTAGGACTCAATTCAGATTCTAGTCCATGTAACAGTCTTTCTCCTGACTAGATGAGCTCTTTAGCTAAGTTTTCCTTTTAGAATAATAGTATTGGTCATGAATAAAAATTTAAGTTAATTATATGTTAAATTGTCTGTAGGACAGAGACGATGCTTGACTAGAGTGTATGTCTGGTTTTGTTTCTTCTTATAGCTACACATATGTATATGTGCAAGAATCTGATTTCATATTTGCTTCCATTATAAAATCCATCCAGAAATAGGATTGGTTGGGGTGGGGCAGACTGGATCACTCAAAGACTTTTAATCGTTGGAACCGGTTCTTCTTTTTTTTTTTATTTTGGCAGAACTGGGGATTGAACTCAGGCCCTTGAGCTTGCCAGGCAAATGCTTATTCTATTGAGCCATCTCCCTAGCCTATGGAACTGGTTCTTATAGATCAAAAACAACTTGGAAATGGTGAGTAGAAAAACTGGCACAGCATGATGTATTTTCAATAATCCCCTTTCTCTAAGTTAATGGAGCTGGGCAAGGGGTGTTCTGGCTGCCTCCAAAATACTCCCTAAGGTCTGGGATGATACAGAAGTGGCATAAGTGCATGCCTGGCAAGTGCCTGCCTTGTGGCAAGTGCAAGGTCCTGGTACAAAATAATGATAATAATAATAATAATAGTGATAATAATGGCAATAATAATAGCAATGCTACCTATGCAGGGAAGAAAAGACTGCCACTGTTACTAATGTTAAGTACTTGTGTGTATTTGTTTCTTCGAGCTGCTATAACAAAGTGACACACACTGCATTATTTACAGCAACAGAAATTTATTGTCTTGCGCTTCTGGAGGTAAGAAGTGGGAGATCAAGGAATGGGCAGAGTTAGTTCCTGCTGAGAGCTGTAGGGGAGGACTTACTTCACAGCTCTGCTTTGGCTCAGGGCTAGTGTAGTGGCCGACTCCAGTATTCCTTGGCCTGTAGATTCACAGTTCACCCTCACTAGGCCTTCTCTTTGCATATCTTCAGCATCTCACTTCCATGAATTTCTGGAACTATGTGAAAATCTTCCCTTTTTACAAAGCACAGCAATTATACTAGATTGGGGTCCATCCTAACAGCCTTTTCCTGACTTCATTAGTTCTGTAAAGGCCTTATTTGCAAATAAGGTCACCTTCCAAGATACTGTTCTTAACACATAAGCACATTTTGAGGGGACACAATTAGTTCATAGCTCTGCTGACAGAAGTTAAGTCAGTGTGGCTGAGGCTAAGGACGACATTTGTGTCTTGCCACAAACGTAAGTGGGTAACCTACAAACTTTCTTAATCTACTGCATCCTACTTTGTAGACATTTCTTTCAAATTTCATTGACAGATCATTTCAGTCTTCACAATATTAAGGCTTTGGGAAATCACCAGCTTTCGCGCTTCCTCTGACTTCCATGATATTTTACTGTGAAGAAGAGATAGCTTGTAACAAGCTATGCTAGCAAGTTTACCCCAAAAGTTGAGTATCTCCTGGTTGATTTTCTGACCTTTATTCCCTCAGAAATGGGGGTTGAATCCACTAAGTTACATATTTCTGGCACTTTTTGCTTTTTATTTGGAGACAGAATCTTGCTAAGTTGCTTAGGCTGTTTTAAAATTCACAGTCCTCCTGACTCAGCCTCCCATGTAGCTCACATGGCAGAGGTGGTGTACTGTGCTCACTTCTCTGCCTTTCACTACCTCCCTGCATCAGCATCAGCAGGATTCCCGTACTTTGGGGTGCTGGTTGTGTAGAGCGTAAATTGATGTGGGGACTGACTCCCAAAGATCGCAAAGGACCAGAAGACTTCATGGAAGACCTTTTTGTGGGCTTGGAGCTTTTCTCACACATTTGTGGTGTCATACCAATGGGCTCTGTGTAGCCTCTTTAGGGATCCCCATCTGTCTTTATTGCTCACAACTTTATTATCTTCTGAAGGCTCAAGGCTTATAAAATAACTATTTTGGCCAAAGCTGTACAATAAAGAATCATATTTGACTCTCACATTTCACCTCTTCTCTTGCTAGCTAAATAATGTGACATTTTCAATTTGGAATCTTCAAGTTTAGCTTACATTTTTGGCTTTTACTAATTTTATCAAGGTCTTACTAGGATGCTTGTCAGTTTCCAAAGTGCTCTGATATGATCTCATCTTATTCTCACAATAAGTTGCTTTTTCTGTTCATTTTTCATGGCGATAACTCACAGAAGTTACTTGGAGGCATGGGGGTGACTTGGCCAAGGTTGCCCAGATAGCAATAGAGCCAGGACTCCGACTCAGGTCTGCTGACTCTCAGCCCCGCTCCTTTCCATGAAGTCATTCTGCTCACGGTCCAGCCAAGGCTCGGCGTCCACTCAAGTTCTCAAAATACCACTGCCTCCTCCCCAGAGCCTTTCTAGATTAAGCAGAAGGTAATAACTGACAGCTTTCCATTATATTTCTCTGTCTCTCTAGAGCAGGGGCTGGCAAACGACTGGCTGCTTGGCCTACTTTTCCTGGTTTATGAGGGTTTCCACATTTTTAAGGAACACGTATATTTTGATAGTGAAGTATATGACCCTCACAAATGTAACTATTTAGTAAATGGCCTTTTGGAGAAAAAGTTTGTTAGCTCCTTGTAGACAAATTTACCTCCCAACATCTAATGTCATCTTCACTTATCTGCCGTGATCTGAAATCATAAGATTTCTATGTTGAGACTTAAGCCTAACTGAGATAGCTTTGAGTGGTGAGACCTCTCGGTAAGTGCATGAAGTCCTGAGGGCTCTGCTCTGACAAACGCATGAATGCCTTAATGGACTGAGAGGAAGCAGCTGGGGCTCATTTGCTCTTACCTTTCTGTCACGTGAGAACCAAGCACTAGGATGCCATTGTGGGAGCACAGAGCATCTTGCAGAACACTGCACCTGCTGGCTCCTAGTCTTTGACTTCTGATATTTTTCTTTCACCATCTCTCAGGTACTAAGGGATGGGAATAAACTATTCCTTATAATTTATTAAGAAGGTGAGAGAAAACCTTAGGAGCAGATGCTGGTTTTTATCAGATGCCCAGTGACTAGTATACACAATAAATGCAAAAGCAAATTGAAGGAAAGACATTCTTGGGGGCCAGATAGTAAGAAAATGTATTTTTCCTGTTTACTTCCAACTCTAGTAAATAGCATAGATGCCTGAGCATTATTTGTAGACCAAGGAAAGAAACCTCAACTACCCAAGGAAGTCCTTGGGTAGGAAATGGGAATTTTGTTGACATTTGAAGAAGGGATAAGATTTGAAGGAACAAATGAGTGGAAATTGTACTTTGGAAAGGTAAAATAATATGAGAAGATATAACCCTGTTGTTGGTTTGTCTAAGAAAGAATTATTTATATTTTGACTCTGTTTTGCTCCCAGTTCTCATTATAGCTGTGTTATTCAGCTTTCTGTTACTGTAGGAGAATACTTGGTATAATCAGCTTAAGAAGAAGACAGATTCATTTTGGATTACAGATTCTGGAGAAGTCAGGTTGTGATCCATGGGCCTCGTAGCTTTTGGACCTGTGGTGAGGCAGCATATTGTGGTGGGAGCAAACCGCTCGTCCCATGAGAACTAGTAAGTAAGACAGGTGCAGAGACCGGTGTCCCACTGTCTCCTTTGATCACATGCTCTGTGCCTGAAAACTGGCCAATTGGCCCCACTTAAAGGTTTTCGGTACCTCTGCGTAGTGCCAAACCCAGGAGTGTGCTCTTATCACAAGGACTTTTGGGGGATGCAGATTCCAGAGCCACACAATAGCAATGGCTGAGGAAGATGGCATTATGAAATTTGAAACTTAATGTTTAGTTTACATTTTCTGCTTTTCCAATTTTATCATTAAGCTTTCACCAAGGCAGCATCTCAGGCAATGTTCTGATTATCCACTCACTGTCATTCTTTTATCCTAAAGAGCAGTTCAAAAGATGTTCCGGAGAGTTGGTAGGAATCATAGAGAAAAATGGTTGAGCTTAGCAAAACTGACCTTTTGGGCCCATGTGTATAATGTTTGTGTAACTTCCCCTGCTCAGCTATACCTGTAAATATGCTTTATTTATCTTCTTGTATTATTTTCATTACATAATATTCTCCAGACACACTAATAAATTTTGAGACCCTTATATTTTTTCTCATTCTTGTGACAAAATATTTGACATGCACAATTAAGGAAGGAAAGGTTTTTTTGGTCACAATTTGTGGAGGTTTCAGTCTATAGTTGGCTGGCTGTAAGGCAAAGTGTCACATGGCAGAGGGCAGCAATTCATGATGGCAAAAAACAGCAAAAGCCACAAGAGCATAATGGAGGAACAGCAGAGAGCAAGCCTCTTTCCCTCACTTATGTTATATGCTGCCATTGGAACATGAATCAATCAAAAACTAGGGGATGGGGCTGGGGAGATGGCTCAGTGGAATAAGCGCTTCCCTGGCAAGAGTTCAATCCCTGGTTCCACAAAAACAAACGAACAAACAGAAAAACAAACTCTATGAGCTTTCTCTATGACTGCAGGAGGCTTTGGGGGGCACCTCTAGACACAAACCATAACACTAACATAATGTAAGGTGACTTCAGGCCTTTGGTGGAAAATAAGTTCATAGAATTAGGCATCAAATATGTGTGAATTTGCCAAGTGTATACCTTACTCCCTAGATCAAATATTTGAGTCCAGAATTGCATCGGAGACTTATTATCCCATGAAGATGATGGCAAGTCATCACTGTATAATCTTGATTTTTATTGATAACATGGAGAAATTTTATATTTTGAATCTCATCTTTCCCCCACTCCTACCTTCCTAGAACACTGTGATTTATATAGTATTTTCTTCTCATTTCTCAAATTTCTAAAATTGGAATAATTTGAATATTTCTGCTGGCCTTTCCTTCAAACTTCAGGAGTTTTGCTTGACCACTCAGGTGTGACAGAAATTTTGGCTGCAACCAGGATGCAGATAGTAGCAGAGAGGAAGTCGCTCCCATTCTATCTCTAGGATCCTGAGTGAGCAGGAAGTGAGCTGGATTTACTCTTTTCTACTGACGGACACAGGGAGCAGACACTAATTCTACTGTGTGTTAGGGCCATATACAGTTGACAGGCTGATGTGTGGCCAAAAATAAGACTAGATTAAAGGAAAAGGAAAAAAGAAAACCAATAACAATAAAAACACCTGGAGGCATGAAAGGAAACTCATTACTCCTCAGCCAAGAAGTGTCTGGATCTCAAGTTGAAGGTTAGAAAATGCATATGGCAGGGGCTGGGCAAAAGTCTGATGCCAGCAACTCCCTGTGTTTCTTTTAAGTAACTAGTATATTCTACATCCCTGGGACATAATAGAGCATTAGTATTTGGTGTTGTAGTCAGGGGTTATAAGGTAATAAATTTAATAAAGGACACATAATTTATAAAATTGTTTTATAATATTCACCCAGAGTCAAATGTAGGAGAGTTCCAGAGATCTTTCCACACACTAGAGACCTAAAGGATCCAGATAAGGGCTTGGATCCCACAATGTCCTGCAGAAGTGCAGCTGAAGACGTAGAGCCCCTGGCTATAGCCTCATGAATCCAGCTGGAGGACACGAGCCCACAGCAATATCTCATGCAGGTCTGCGTCAGGGACCTTCATTTGGAAGACCCCAAGCTCAGTGGTGGAAGCTGGAAAGTCTGCGCCAGTGGGATAAAGGATCGGTGCTAGCAGGGTAAGGGATCAGCACTGGACCCTGGAATCAACATGCAGGTGAAGACAAGAGCTTCCCACCAGAAGAGTCACAGCCTCAGCAGCAGCAAGAACCTGGACTCTTCCAGAGATGAGAACACCTGAGATCCTGTCAGAGATGGGTATTCTATTGTCATTCAACTATTATAGGTGCTTGAATTCAGTGAAACAATCCAACACGGTCCAGCAGTCCACAATAAGAGTGGGTTATCTGAAGAAGTTGTTGACTAGAGCCATTTACAGCTCAGCTTATTATTATGGTTTTATTTTATATACCTCGTTTTTATACTTTTCTGCTGGATGGTTAAGACTGAGATAAAGCAAGACCTATATAACAAAAAATGTTTTGTGTCTGATGAGATCAGTCAAGTCCCCTCAGAGTTTATCCTGTAACCCAGTACCTTACTCTGTAGATTCTTTGTCTGTGTCAGCCATGTGGATGAGTCATGGCCATTGCTTGACATCGTACAACAAAAAGCCACTACAAAAACAATGTGAAATGTATTAACTGTTGAATCTGTCCTACTAGGTTGATTTGAGACTGTCTCATTGCTATTTGTTCTTTAATACAATACAATACAATACAATACAATACAAAGGACACCTGAGATCACATTAGGAAAACCAGTGTGCCAACTAGTGCTGCTTTTCCCCAGAAGAATCAGCAACACACCATCTTCCACTGTAGTTCTGCGTTAATGCTGTTGGCAGCACTGCTCAGGTGGGCCTTTCATGCCCAGAAGCACTTTGATTCTGTTCAGGAGGGTGTCAAAGTTGACCATTAATCTACTGCCCTTGGATAAGGGATTTGTATAGAAAAGAAAATCTTTCCAGTATTGTGCAACATCTTTGTGATCCTTCTACCATTTCCTTAACATGAACCCAAGTGATGCATTCTATTCAGTGAAAGCACACAATAGAAATGAATCTGGTGTGCACAGCTCTGTTCAGAAGAGCTAGCAGAATAATCTCACTTTCCATGTTTAAAGGGTCTCATTTTGCACTTGATTTGCTCCCTGCCTCCACTTTCTTCTTCAGAGCCTAGAAAAGAAGCCATGTTTTCCTGTGCCTTTTCAGCGTGGCTCCCTCTTTCCTATCCCTTGTTCCCTCTCATGAAATCTCCCACAATAAGTACTAAGGTAAGTTTTATTAACAAATAATGTATGAATTTTATTTCTCTCTTTGGACACATGTAATTCAAAACAGAATATATAGGTATAAACAAATACACATAATAGATTAGAGTGTTAGAATTTCTTTTATTGGTAGTATTGGGGATGGTTTAGGGCTTGGCACCCTTTGAAATTTAATAACTTTGAGATACTTTTAAGACACTATTCTGCATCTTAATTGTTTTCTCTGAATTATGCCTTCTTAAAACCCTGGTTTCTCTTCAGATCATATAAATCTTTCATCTTTTATTTAAATTATGCCTCCTAACCCTAAACCTAACCTAAAATCTTCCTCTAACCTTTACCCCACCCTAATTCTCAGTGATGAAATCGATAGAATGAGTCTAATTTATTCTTTAAAGTGGTTGTGTTCCATGGTATAGATAATATGCACACAATAAAGTGTTCATACTATGTAGGCTCTATGGACATCTGCTGTGTAGAAAATACACACACAATCATTTATTGTAGCAATATTTAGAGGGAAAAATGGGTATACCGTATGCAGGTAAATAGAAAATGAGTACTTTCTATTTTTTCTGTTCAGCTGCACGCAGTTCGTTTCTGTTTTTCTCAAACACTGCTGCAATAAATTTTCACGTGCATATTGTTTTATGATGTTAAATATAATGCTGAATCAAAATATTTTTCTCCTTGAAGCTGGGTGGCAGGGACAGATGTGAACTCTAATGAAACACTAAAACTCACTTCAGCTAAACTCACTTTAGCTAAACTCACGTTAGCTTGCTTAAAGTAAATGTAAAATAAACTACAAATTGAGGCTCCTAATTCTTACCTCAACTCTTTCTCTCAAAGGATCAATACTGTACTTTAAGAAACCATGTTAGCTTTTTCTCATTTGTTCATCCATTTAGCCACTCACCATCCTTTCAACCGCCCACACATCTAGCAATCCACAAATGCATCTAAGCATAAGTTGAGCATCCGCTCTGAAACTAGCTCTGTTTTAAGAGCATAGAGTTAGGAAGCAGGCCACATGCATAGGAACAGCTGTTCATAGTAATATGTGGCAAAGTAGTTGATTGAGACATGCAGCACTGATCAGGACGCTTTTTCTTCCTTGCTTGCCTCCTATTCATTCCAAGACTATGAAGATATCAGCTCACTGTTCTAGACCTCAGCTTCCCCATCTGCAAAATGGCAGAGTGGACCTGGCTCAGAACTGAAACATCAGGGCACCAGTAAGCCAAATCTACTTCATGGTCCTTTAATCTGTCCTGTGAAAGCAGACAAAAATCCAACACTTACATTCCAGTATTTTTTTTAATAGAAGTATGGATTTGGCATTTTCTCAATAAACTATGAGGAGATCTGTTAACACCTGTTTCTATGCCAGTTTGACAAAAACAGATCGGCGAAATCTGGGTGGTGCCTGTCTTTTTCAGACAAGAAACTCACTCTCCACATTACCGTATTCCGGACCATTCTCTGAAGTCTGTCCAAGTGAGCTGCAGTGGCCAATTAGCACTGTTCTGGCCAGCGTGATTGATTTTCTCAGGTAGATAGAAAACTGTTTGCATCCATGCTAAAGGTGGGTGCACTGAAAAATTGGAGTGAGAGGATTATGTTTTAAGAATAGAAGCCATTACACAGAGAGAAATAAAGTGATGGATGCCCTTAGATGTTTCCTATGCAAACAGGAACTTTCTGTGAAAACTACACCTGGAAGTCCAAGTGCTGGGTCAGGGCTTCCAGCCTGTTGAGAGTGACAGCTTCCACCCTCCCCATCCTACGAGCCCTTGTCACTGTGTGTTAGACACAGCATGTCAAGCAACACCAGAGGAGAGCGGGTTTAGAGCCAGCTCTGCAGAGGGGGGAAAAGACAGAAGGACAACAGACCCTGCTATTCAAAGAAACTTCTCTGCCCCTGCACAAACTGTGTTGGAACACTTACAGTCTTGGATTTCTATATGGTTTGGGAGTATCATTTCAATCAAAAGAAATGAGGGAAACACTGCAAAGTCTTCAAACACTAAACACAATGAGCTGGCAATGGAAGATGCGGTTAAGTCATTCCAATAAAATGCCAGGCTTGGAATAACAACATCTGTTCCTGCAGGGCAGTGAACAGAGAATTAAAAACAAGAAAGAAACCTTAGATTTTAATGCAAATAGATTTACTGACTGGAGACTTGAAACTCCTGTCCGGCAGGGTAGGGCAGCGCTTGTCAGTAGTGCATCTGTGCCCTGCTGCAGCTTGCACAGGGCTAGGCACAGCAGTGAGTGCACTGGAAGTGGCCTCGGATGTCTGCAGCCGATAATTAATGTTCAGAAACACTTTGAGGCATTGAAATGCCATGGTTACTGAAGGTAGAGTGTCCAACTCTATCTCAATAATAGGGTTTCTAATGACCTCTGTAATTAGTGGATCTACAATGTTTGCCCCAGGTATGCATGGTGCATGTAGTTATAAAGCGATTCCTTTCCTCATGTGCTTTCAATCAAGCCCATACAAGAGAAATCCTGAATTGGGTCTTAATCATTTAAGATTAAGACCACCTAATTTCCCTCAATCCTGTGGCAGGCTTCTCTGCTTCCAAGAAATCTAAGGTTACAGAATGCTAAGTTTGTAAGATTTTGCTACTGACCACTTTCCTAACCCCTGTTTCCTAACTTCATAGCTAACATTTCAACTTCAAACTCCAGGCATATCATCTTCTGGGCTAGACATCACCTCTGCCCAAAAATTTACCCTGGAGTGTACAGTTGCTTCTCCATATCCACAGGTTATAAAGCAAGGATTGGACCAACCAAAGATTGAAAACATTGGAAAAGCTGAATCCTTGCCCAACATTTGCACTTTGTCTTGTCATCACTTCCAAAATAATATAACAAATATTTGCACAGCATTTATGTTGTCTTAGGTATTTTAGGTAATTTAGAGATGTCTAAACTGTATGGCAGGACATGTACAGGTTGTATGCAAATATATGTCATTTTATATAAAGATTTGAGCATCTTTGGGAAGGGGGTCTTCAAAGACACTGAGGTCTGAGTGCATTTCCCTTACAGATGGGCCACTCTTCTCCTTTTCCTAGTAACACTTGGATGTTCTTCCAGGATCACTGAAAGGCCACCTGCCCCCCGTGCATAGTTCGTCTGAATCACAGACCTCTCCTCTGTCTTCCCACGGTGCTTGCTGCTTACACCTGTCAGAACACTGAATATACAGCAAGGTAGAAGGTGACTTCTTGCATTCTCTTACCATGGAAGATGCTACTTAAAATTAGTTGAATAAACACCATAATTGCTTCAGCATTTATTGTTCTTTGCTTTCTGGTATTTGTAGTGTGTGTGTGTGTGTGTGTGTGTGTGTGTGTGTGTGTGTGTGTACTGGAGAGCCAGCTATCCTTTCATCCTCTTTGCATTGGGAAGGAAAGGCCTAGTCCCTGGATCTTCATGCTGTCACGGGCATCCTGTGGCTGGATGCAGCCTGCACCAGAACGAGCAGCTCATTTACCTAGTTAGTCACAGAGCTTTCCTGATTCCACCTGCCTCATTAATCTTTCCTTCATAGTTCCTGTAAAAGGAGGCAACTCCAAACTCATTTTAATTCTCCAAGTCTGAATTTTGAATCATTCTTTTAATTGTCCCTTACCTTTTGCACCTAGTGGAGATTTCTAGAAATTGTCATTACGTACACTGGGAAAATTTCATTTCTGCTGTACTGCCACTCAAAATAGCTTCTGTTTTTCCAAGTGATGAACTAAAAAGGCTGTAGTTCAGTGGTGGAACACTTGTCTAGCATGCATTCAATTATTAATAGCAAGGGAGAAGAGAGGAAAGAAAACAAGCAAAACAAAGAAAAGGGAAAGAATCTAATAGTTTCTGAAATCAAAGCTAAACATATTACAGGTGACTAACAACACACATATTTTTAAAAAATAACAAGATTATGCATTATATTTAAAATATTTCTATCATAGATGATTGAGGAAGACAGTTTTTACCAACTTTAAGAATATATATTTAAGTACATTTTTATATGAATTAAATTACTTGTAGTTCATCTAATGATAAAGTTCCTCTTTGTACCTCAGTCAGGTAAATATTGCAAACTAGGACAATGCAAACATAAGAGGTAATCGTAGTTGAAGGGTAGCTTCTTATAAATAAACTACTGAATTTTATGTCAAGAGAAACAATGAAGTCTCACAAGACAGAACTTTTATAGGTACTGGCTTCACATTGAAATTCTTCAGAAGTATTTTACCTTGTCAATATTTTTTATCTTGAACCATTATCAATATAATGTGATAAAATGCATTCTGTTTTCAAATCTTGTGCCAAGGTTTGGTGGCCTATGGCATTAATCTGAATCCTATAATTTGATATTCTGTATTTTTTTAGGTACAAAGTGCATTTGACAAAGCTGTTTTCAGCTGCCCCATGCTTCCTCCTGGGCACTGACATCTACCATCTGAGCAGCTTGGAAGAAAAGACTCAGGCTAGAGAGCTTTCTCTTGTATACATTGATGAATTTAATTTTTTTTTTACTCTTCTGGAAATCAAAATTTATAACACGGACTGTTTCTTGCTCTGCTAATTTTCATAACAATGCTCCCATCCTTGAGGGAAGCAAGAACACAGGAGAGGGAGGCACAAAGATGAACACTTGGAGATGGGCACCCCCATGGATCACATGGTCTTGTGCGATCTGTCTGATTGTGGCAGCAGGTGTGGAGCTTCATCTAGTGCCATCACCTTCATATCCAAGGATGCTGAGGTTCAGAGAGGCTGTGTGCCCTGCCCAGGATCAACTTGTACTCTGATTTCCCCCAATACAAATCACATGAGCCAGCCAGCCAGTCGGGGACTTCAGAGGAAGCCTGCATCTCCATCTTCTGTGTCCCCTTCTCCCTTCTATTTCACTGCAGAAATGAAAGGAGCAGGGTGCACAGTTTCACTGGAATGTTTCTTAGGAGCTTGCTCCTCAGGTACCCTGGTAGGAAAGCTTGGGACAACACATATTTTCAAATACAAGCAGCTGATGGAGCACATTACCTGGAAGATCGGGGAGTTCAGACAAAGACCAGATGTTTATGTCAAGGTGACTCCAGCAAGTTACCATAACAATGGTCCTGGCTGACTGGAGAGTCCAGTGAGGCTTTTGAGACTCTCGATTTTATGTCTTGACCACCAATTCCTACCCAGGGGTCTTAGTCCTGGAGGCCTTTTCTGTACTCCTGATTCTCCTGTGTTTCTGAATCTGCTATCATAGCTGCTTGTGCCTTTGCAAGAAGGCAAACTTGGATTTTGTTTGTTCAATTATCTAGTGGGTTTTCAAAAAAATTTTTCATTACACATTTTTCCAAGGTCCTTAATACAGTGTTTTAAAATAGTTTCTAGGATTCCTGGTGGTTATTAACTTACACTGTGACTGTTCAGTCCCCCCGAGCCCCCATGTCTACATTTTTTCAAAGTTCTATTTTCAAACATTAAATAACTATGTGATGAGCAGCTTTCCTATAGTATCTGATTCCATGGAGTGGTGTAGACATATCTGCCTTTTGGGCATGCTGAGAAGGGCTAGAGTATGATCGTTGAGCTCCAAATGAGTTGGATGTGTGTTTTTATTGTGGTAAAAGTGACGTTTAACTGACTACATAAATCTCTTTTAAAGGTGCAGTTCAGAGGTGTCAAGTTCACAGTGGTGCACAGCCACCACCAACATCATTCTTCACAATCTGATGTATTTTAAAATGACTTGGGTCCTTGTGACTGTTAGGGACTGAATTAAACAAAGAAATTGTAGTTTAGCTTGAACTTCCATAACAAGTCCCACGGCTCTGTGGCTTATCCCCGAGGAATTTATTTCTCAGTGTTCTGAGAAATGAGGAACCCAAAGTCAAGGTGCAGGAAAGGAAGGCTCCTTCCTGAAGCCTCTTTTGGCTTCTAGGTGGTTGGCATCTGGTGTACTCAGAGATCTCTTCTGTATGTATGCTTAGGAAGAGATGGAGATCTCTCTGGTGTTTCTTCTTAGAGCACAAATCCCATCTATCAGGGGCCTCCCTTCTTTAATGACCTCATCTGATCCTAATCACTTTTTTTGTTCATTTGTTTGTTTGTTTTTGACACAGGGTCTTGCGATGCAATTCAGCCTGGCTTTGAGCTCACTTTGTAGTTCAGGCTGGTCTCAAACTCACAATGAACCTTCTGCTTCCACCTCAAGAATTCTGGGTTTACAGGCTCTAATTACTTTCTTACAGCTTCATTTCTAAATATAATCACAGTGAGAGATTGTAAGGCTACAACCTGTAAATTTTGGGGATGTATAAACATGCCGTCTATAGCTGATTCACTTCATTATGAAGGACTCATGGGAAACAGCGACCAATAGGGGCCAAAGGGTAGAGAGTAAAAATATGGTTCCTTTGCACTATAACTTCCCCAGACTCCTAAGGACAATTACTGTTCCCAGATTTTGGTAAGTTTGTGTGTGTATACATGGACACATAGGAATTTGTGAAAACTTGTATACAAGTAGTGATTTATGCAAATAGTAGATCTATATACTACACTGTGTTTCACTTGCTACATATTAGGACTCATTTTATATCAATACATAGACTCACTGCATTTTCTAAAGCAGCTTCATAGTACTCCATTGTACGTCTGAACTGGAATTTATTGTATTGACTCCTTTCATTTGTTGTTTTCTAATCCAGGAATCATTTTTTGTTTGTTTGTTTGTTTTGGTGGAACCGGGGATTGAACTCAGGCCCTTGTGCTTGCCAGGGAAGTGCTTATTCCACTGAGCCATCTCCCCGGCTCCCTCATTTTCTTCTTTGAAAGATGAAGGATTTTATTGTGTTTCTTGCTGTGCTTTCAGGAATTAGAAATAGTGTCAGATACATAGTAGGCCTTCAACAATATTTGTTTCATGAAATACCAGCTAACTATATTTTAAACCTGAGCAGGATGAATTGCTGGAACAACGTGTATTTGTAGTTATAATTGTGTTATCTTTTTCAATTTACTCTCCATGACACTTACCTCAGTTTGTTCTCTTACCACGAGCATTGTAATTTTTCCAAAGTGGTGCGAGCACCTACAGTAACCCTCACATTTGCATGCAGGACTTTGCCAACTTTACATTGGCTTGTCTGTTGAGGGGAAATGATCTTGGTTGTTGTTGGCTTACTCATTTCATATTAAATTTTAAAATCTAGAATATTTTAATCTAGCATATTTTTATCACACTTATTTTTAGGTATTTAACCTTTTGGTTCTCATTGTTAAATAAAACATTTTTTTCTACTGTTTTTTTCTCACTTGTGGTTTTTAGAGAAAACACTGTTATTTATGTATCTTACCTAATACGATTTTAAGTTGTTAAGGATAGTTTTAAAGTGGATTATTTTTCTTTCTTTCCATCTATCTTTCTTTCTTTCTCTCTTTCTTTCTTTCTTTCTTTCTTTCTTTCTTTCTTTCTTTCTTTCTTTCTTTCTTTCTTTCTTTCTTTCTTCCTTCCTTCCTTCCTTCCTTCCTTCCTTCCTTCCTTCCTTCCTTCCTTCCTTTCTTTCTTTCTTTCTTTCTTTCTTTCTTTCGTAGAGTCTCACTCCACAGTTCAGACTCATAGTGATCCTCCTGTCTCAGCCTCTCCACTGCTGGGATTACAGGCATGTACCACAATGCTTGGAGTTTTGGGGCCAGCTCAGTATGCACTACCTGGGATCAGACTTGGGTCTTTGTGCTTGCCAGGTGGGTACTTAGATTGCTGAGCTATCTCCTCAGCCCGTATTTTATGTTTTATAGGCATACAATCATATCATTTACAAATAATGAGATTACTTTCTTCTTTCCAAGTTTTACACATTTTTCTCTGTATGTAATTAATTGTGTTAGAGGCTCTACATAAAAATTAAATAATGACAGTGACACATCCTTAATTTATTCCATCTCTAATGAGTTTTACTAGTATTTCTCCCTTAGATGTGATATTGGCAAACAGTTGCATATAGACTATTTCTATTTCATTTCTTTTTGCTGAGGTCAAGAATGGATATTGAATATTAGCAGATGCTTTTACATATTTTGAATAAGTTACCATGATTTTTTTCACTGATGTTCCATAATAAAGATCATATATATATATATATATATATATATATTTATAATTTTTTGGGAGGAGGTAATAGGGTCTCACCAGGTAGTCTAGGCTGGCCTTGAATTCACTAGGTAGCCCAAGCTGGATTAGAACTCATGACAATCTACCTATCTCAGCTTCCTAATTGCTGGAATTATAGACATGAGACACCATGTCTGGCTAAAATCAAATATATGAGTCAATTTTCTAATATGACATTCTTTGATTATTTCTGATTTCAATTTCTAATACTAGCCTAACTTGGAATTCAATTCTTTTTTGGAATTCTGCTTTTAATATTTCATAGTATTTTAATATTTTATGTAACCTTTTCACATCAATATTTACAAGTGAAGTTTATCTATCTTAGTGATGTTTAACTCTCGAATGTGCAGCTTAATAAAAAGTACTAGAAGCATTACTTATTTTTTTAATGTCTTGAGCAATTAATATAGAATAGAATTAAACCTTAAAAGTTTTACCACATGGGTTGATGAGATAGCTCAGCAGACTAAAGCTCCTGCTGAGACAAGCTGAGGCAGGCCCAGGTTTCCACTGAGCTGGCTACAGAGTCTTGGTTTAGTGATGTATGCTTGTAATCCCCGCACTGGGGAGGCTGAAAACAGGAGGATCACTGTATAGCCGAGCTGTGTCGTGAGACCCTGTAACAACCAAACACATAAAAAAAAAAGTTTTATCACAGTTATCTCGTGACATTATCTGGGATACTTTACTAAGAATGCATGAATTATTTATTAACTACATCTGTGTTTTTTAGTATAATTGCTCTGATTTGATTTCTTTTCAGACAGAGCAATTATATATTTGAATCTTGTCACTTTAATTTAGAGACTTATAAATTCATAGCCTTACCCTGAGCTGTTCATAGCCTCAGCCCTGAAAACTTTGGACAGTTAGAGCTCCTTTCCTGTCTTACTACAATTTCCTTGCTGGAGTCACCTGGCTTTCACCAACCTGCCTTACATGGTCACCTGCTTTGCTTCCTCTTCTGGAGTCTTAATTGTCATTCATACCTTTCTATTAAAACATTCCCTCAGCCTTTCAAATATATTTCTTCCTCTTCTTCTTCTTCTCCTCCTCCTCCTCCTCCTCCTCCTTCTTCTTCTGTACCAGGGATTGAACTCAGGACCTTGTATTTGCCAGACAAGCACTTATTCTACTGAACTATCTCCCTGGCCCCAAATATATCTCTATAGAGTTGACCAAAGTGCAGTATAGGAGTCTTTTGTACATGAAAGGTGAATTCCAAAACTCTTAGTGCATGAATTTCTCTCTCCTTCTTTACAACTTCACTAAAGATTGATTCTTACTGTAGAGCTTAGCAATCTCAGCATGCTACATTTTTTTCTTCTAAGTCAGAACTTTCATCTTTCTTCTTAAATGAAGCACTTAACATCTGTTTGGCATATCCAAACTGTCAGTATCACTATGCTTGTCCCTTTGGACCATTATGAAATGAAACAAAGATTCCTTGAACGTAAGCTCTGTGGTGCTGCAGCGGTGGGTCTACTGATGAAGGTAGCTCCTGAGTAACAGCAGCAAGGTAGCCTGTAGCCCCTGGACAGAGACTATTCATGTCTCAAGGGGGGCAAAGTGGAATGGTATGAGATTTCATCAAACCACTTGGCATTAAAATTTAGAATTTTTTTATTCCTAGAGTTTCTCATTTCTTCATTTTCCAACTGTAGTTAACCATGGTTGACCATAGGTAACTAAAAGCTAAAAGTGAATGCTCAAATAAGGCAGGAAGACTATAGTTTCTCATTTTTAATTTTCTCTGCATTTGTGTTCATCTATTTAATTTCTTATTTTGCATGTTTAAGTAGACTTCTTTTTTCTAATTAGAGTACATAGTTAATTTTACTTTATTATTCAAAGAATCACCAGTATGTTAGTTTCACTTCTTATCCTTTTATTCTATTTTTCTACTTGTTTTCCCCTCACTTTGTTAATACCCTATTTTTGCTTTCTCTAATTGATTTTGTTGTTAATTTTCCTAGCTAATACATTCACTTTTATTTTTTCTGCTTTATAAATGTGAGCAGAAAGGTGGTGAATTTTCCTGAATTATTTACATTATATGGCAGGAGTTTTGATTGCAAGTGGTTCTATTGTTATTTCTTCTATGATCTATATTTTTAATTTTGGGGGCTCTTAGATCCAAGAGTTATTTAGAAAAAAAGTAGTTGTCCACAAATTATGATCTACTTTGTAGTAAAACAGACTGTGCTGTTGCTTGGCCTCATATCTCATTTTTTTTTTTTTCTATATTGCCTGTCTCACTGTTCTCTCATTGGTGGGACAAAATACCCAACACTGAAAATTAAAGAAAGAAAGGCTTATCTAGCTCACAGTTAGAGGAGGTTTCAGTCCATACTTGACTGGCTCCAAGGCTGAATGGCACATGGCAGAAGGCAGTTCATGGTGATGGAAAACAGCAAAGAGCCAAGGGAGGAGCAGGGGTTGCAGCAACCAGCAAGCCTCTCTCCTCCGTATACTGCATCCAGGTTGTCCATGCCAGGGTGGGTGTAGCACTCATACCCATACTCCTTACACGGGATCATGAATTAATCACAAACTCTAGAAGCCCACCCCAAGGACTGCATGTGGCTTTGGGGAGACAGCTAGACACAAACCATAACACTGCCCACTATGGTAGTTCACTACAAACTGAAGTCAGACTGTCTCTCAGTCTTTGTAGGCCAGGATCCCAGGATTCCTTGCTTAGGGTCTCATCACTCTGTCAGCTGGGCTGAGATCATATGTCAAATGACTGATAATAGGGCTGCTTTCTTCTACCAGTCAACAAGAGGGAACTCCCTAACTTCAAAAAGAGACCAGCCAAGTCCACTCAGGATAATAGATCTCTTAGTAACAGAATAAATTGACTTGAATCTTCAGGACTTCAAAAAAGGCCCTTCACTTTGATTATAGTGTAACCTAATTGAACATAAATGTAACATATTAAAACACAGGATTATAGTATAACTTAATGAAATATAAATATAAATGTCAACAAACATAAACGTAAGCATAAACATGGTAACCCATCAGCTTTTTATGTTCTGTTGGTTAGAATTGGTCTCTGGTTCTACCCCTGTTCCATTTCTTCCAAGGGGAAGGAATTACACAAGGATGTAAGTCATTAGAGGCTGCCTATGGCATGTCCACCCCAAGCCGCTTGGCCTTTCTCCAAGTCCACCTGTGGCTGCGGAGACAGTTGTGCATGATCCCAGCTTTCCATTGCTGTCTGCTGTCGTGCTTTTCTCTTCTCCGCTGAGGCTCTCCCTTCATTACAGGGAACTAAGGCCATACAAGTGGTGCTCCTAGGTAGCTGTCAACATATAAGACACAAATCAGTGGACAAATACCCCTCGCCTTTTTATTGGGAAAGTTCTGAGGTACATTTTTATCATTTCTCAGGTTCCTCAGCACAATTCCCACTTCCTCTCTCTAGCTAAGTTTTCTGATTTTTCTTTCCTCCCTATGTCAGTTCTTGGGTGTCAGGATGGCCGAGTGGTCTAAGGCGCCAGACACACACCCATGTCAGTTCTTCCACTTCTTCACATTTGTCTACTTGCCTTCCAAACAAGCTACTTATGCCTAGATTCTTATCTTAGGTTCCACTTTTAAGGAAATCCTAACTAAAACATGTGGCTTAATACTATTTTCTATTTTATTAGGTTCTCTTTCATTGTGCAATGATCCAGTGACGTAGTACTTCAACACATCTTGGAATCTGAGAACGGCTTCCTCATGGGCTATTCTCTGGTTATTTTTTTATGAATAAAACTATCTAATTTATGTTTGCAGAGTATGGAATCTCACACAGAAATTTTGCCTGTGCAAATTATTATTATGTTATTATCTGGTCTATGTCCTTAGGAAATTTTTTGGGGGTGTTTAGTATGTCATATACTGAGATAATAAAGTCGCCTTTTACCAATGTGTTTCTCTTGTTTCTGGGAGTTTTGGCTTTATGATTTTGATGCACTCTTATTTGAAGGGTAGCTATCAATTACTGAAAGAACTAACAGTGGAATCATTCTTTGTGAACATCAAGTGGGTTTCATTATTTTATTTAAAACTTTGTTCTGAATTCAGATTTGATTGACACTGAAATTATTCTGTTTGTGTTGCTTGACAACTTTGTTCCATCTTTATAATGAAATGTTTTTCTTTGCTTCAACCTGACATTCTTTTTCTTTAAAGGAATGAATAAAAGAATAAATTGACTTGAATCTTCAGGTCTTCAGAAAAGGCCCTTCACTTTGATTACAGTATAACCTAATTGAACATAAATGTAACATAAATAAAACTTAGGATTATAGTATAACCTAATCAAATATAAACATAAATGTAAACAAACATAAACATAAAAGTTGCAATCCATCAACTTTTTATGTTATGTTGGTTAGAATTGGTCTCTGGTTCCACCCCTGTTCCATTTCTTCCAGGGAGAAGGAATTATACAATTATAATAGGCTCTTATTATATTCATATGTAGTTATATGAAATGTATATTTAGCTTTATCATATAATTCATGTTAAGTCTTTTTTTTACTTGATAAATTGGATAATTAAAATAAAATATTTTCCATGTCTCAACTATTAAAATACTAACCCAGATAATGCTCAAAATCTCCATTATACCTTAGCAATGGAGCACTGATAATTTTAGGCTATTTTGTACATAATAATTATGGAGGAACAAACTTACATATGAACATTCATAGGAACACATATGTAGTCCATGTGTGTGGAGCAGATTTTGAAGATTTGTATTGACTTGATTCATTTTCTAAAATTTCATTCCAACCTACCCTCTCCAGTTTTAAAGAAAGAAGGCTGTATTTCACACAGTGCAACTTTTGCAAATGAGCAGCATTTTGGAATGTAAACAAGTTTTTCGTAGACTTTTCTATAGATCTAATATAGGGGTTGGCTATTTCAACAGTATTTTATTGGATGAATTCGACTTAGGCATGCATGATGATCTCAGATGGGTTACTGAGCTCGGCTAACAGTGTTCACTATGGCGATGAAGGGAAAGGACAGGAGCACATGATATTGTATTTCTTATATTCTAGTTAATTGATAGTTAAAAATATAAAATAAAAGGAGAAATTAGTGGGGAAGCTTTATTCTCTTAAAATTTTTCTTGTTCTAGAAAAACTTTCATGTGTTCATCTATAAAGGTGCATTTTTTTCTATTCATTTAAATTTGTTATTTTTACTTGAGTACTTTTCAAAATTAACGATTTACTTTACACAGTTGGCCTTTTATACCCATGAATTCAATCCAAGGTATTTTAAAAAATTGCATTTGTACTAAACTTGTATAGACTACTGTTTTGGTCATTATTTCCTAAATAATGTAACAACTCTTTATATAGTATTTATACTGTTTTAGGTACTATACATAATCTGGAGATTATTTAAAGTAAATAAGAAAGGGCCAACCAAGTAACCCAGCAAATTAAAGCACCTGCTTAGGCAGATGCAGGGCCCAGGAATTCGATCCCTGGGTCTGTGCTGCTGGCCCTGCCCCGGGGTACACTGAGGCGCAGCAGCAGACTGGGCAGGCTTGGTGATGCGCGCCTGGAATCCCAGCACTTGGGAGGCTGAAAATAGAGAATCACTATGAGTCTCATCGCCGCAGTGAGACCCTGTAGACTCTGTCCTAAATGCTAAATAAATAAATAAAGTAAATAAGAGGATGTGTGCAGACTATATGCAAATTGTACATCATTTCATCTGAGAACTTGAGCATCTGTAGAGTTTGGTACATGTGTGGGTCATAGAGCTAGACCCCTGCAAATTCTGAAGGATTCTGTGAATTTAATCCATTACTTCCTTAGAAGTGAGACCTGTTTAGAATACTGGCAGTGAATAGATTTTCACTTCATCTTATCTCGGTTTCATTTCCTCCAACGACTCATTTTAGCTGCTCATATTATTTTTCTTTGTCCATTAACTACTTGCCATAAAGTTTTAAATACTTATGCCACAATTGTTTGTATCAGCTACATTGATATCTTTCTAATCAACTATGATGGATAAGAAAATAAAGCACATTTATAATACCCTCTGTGAGTTCTCCTTCCCATGACGGTGTTGTCAATTTTCAATTCTTAAATTATGCAAAATGACCACATTGTAAATCTGTTTTATAACCATAATCATTATATCTTTTTGTGTTAGTTCTTCAACTTAAGAGCTTTGAATTTTTAATACTTCTCTCCTTTTTCACGGTCTCTCTTTCTTTTGTAAACTGAAATTTATTCTTAATTTTTCCAAGATAAACCAAATAATATTTATATGCCATTATTTACATATTCAAATAATGATTTCCTACAGCATTGACACTTGTGGTTGGTTTGCTACACAATTTATAGATTAAACACTTAATACATGCATGAAAATCTTATGGATTTTTTGTTTTCTAATGTAAAATATTTCTGTGGAAAAAGCTGTAGGTAGTATGCATATTTTTCTCCATACAGACTTCTTGATATTTAGTTTAAAATATTCTAGTGCTGTTTGTCCCCTGAGATATGATGACTGTTCAGTATGTAAAATCAGGTTATCTCTTTCTGAAATAGTTTGTGTAATTATATTTCTTAATGCTTTTTGCCTACTCTGATTGTTCTGTACTCATTACAATTTTAAAGTACTGACGATTAAACCAAAGGCCTCATGCCAGGCATGCACTCTACCAGTGAGCTCCAACCTCAGCCCTTTAAAAGTTTTTATTGTGAGACAAGGTCTCGCTCAGTTGCCTTGGCTGGCCTGAAATCTGTAATCTTCCTTCCCACAGTTTCCAAAGCAATTGGGTTTATAGGCATATGCCACCATAACTTGCCAAGGATCTCAATTTTAATTTGTCCATTAGAGTTAATTTTATTGCTTTCTTCAACCTGGTCTTTTCTATCTCTCACTGTGACTTCTCCACCATAGGACTTTCAGTTGGGAATTTGCTCTTTTTCTGAGTGCTACTTCATTTTTCTCTGTATTTCAGTTACCTCATCACACCTTTCCTGAATTTGTGCTAAGGCTTTGGCTCTTTAGAGATTTGTAATGTAACTGTGTATATGAGATGTTTCAATGTGATTTTTTTGTCTGTCTAGTGGTAATATTTTTCTGGTGAGTGTTTTTGGTTCTTTTCATCTATCCAGTTTATTTCTTTTTCCTATACTATTTATTGTTGATTTCAGACTAATTATGTTCTGCATTATATTGTTTTCATGTTCATTTAATGGTTATTTATTGGGTACAGATCTGAGAATGTAGCTATATCCCAAAACGAGTTCCCTCTGGTGAAGCTTCCAGAATGCACAAGTGTGCTTTTTATATGCTCATGTGCCTAAGGTACTTAAGATTTACTTACCTATTCTTAGAAATGTGAACATTATTCAGTTGCTAACAATCCAAGTCTTTATTTCACCTTACCTCAGTTGTGCTCTCTCTCTCTCTCTCTCTCTCTCTCTCTCTGTTTTCATTTAACTTCTCTTCTTCTGCTATTCCTTAGTTCTATGTAGGACCCAGGAAGCTCCCACACTTCCACTGCCTGTCTCCTTAAATCGTATCCTTTGTTCCCATCGGGTGATTTTTGGGCTTCCCTTTCCTTTGTTGGCCACTTACCTTGAAGAGTTACATGTTTTAAACATTTCTAGCATACAAACATCACTTTTCCATAAAATCTCCATTCTCACTGCATATTATAGCTGCTGCTCAAGTCTTTTTTTTTTTTTTTTTTTTTTGTATTTAGGACAGAGTCAACAGGGTCTCACTAGGTAGATCAGACTTGTAGTGATCTGCTTTTGTTCAGCCTCCCAAGAGCTGGGCTTACAGGCATGGGCCACCATGCCCAGTCTCGATTGCTGCCCTCTTAGTGCCTGATGCAGGGGCGAGGCTGGCGTACCATGTCAATAATTGAACCCCTACTCCTGCATCTGCTTAAGCAGGCACTTTAATCTGCTGAGCTATTCAGATCTTTTGTTATGAAATCTTTAATTATGAAAGAAGAGTTAAGAACGATGACAATTCTGAGGCTTTATTCTACTTACAAGCTGACATTGGATCTTTGATACTGGGTAGTAAGATGCCTGCCTGGTCTTCGCTTCAGAAGGAGACACTGTGTCTAAAACCTGAGATAGTCCACGGTAAGCACAGTGGGCAGTCCTGTATATGGGACGTGCAGAAACGAGACAGCCACAGACAATCGTCCCCCAATAGCTTTGTCTGAGTTTTGTTGAAGATGGAGTTTGAATTGTAAAAAATATATTTCATTACACTGTAGCCAGGCATGATATTGCATGTCTGTAATCCAAACACTCAGGAGGCTGAAGTAGGAGGATTGCTGTGAGCTTGAGGACAGCCTGGTGTACAAGGTGAGTTCAAGACCAGCCTGAACTACATGGCGAGAACCTATCTCAAAAGATAAAAAGTAGATAAAATACAAAAAAGATAAAAAAAAAAAAAACAAACTTACAGAAACAGCTTTACTTTGGGATCTCTCTCTTTCTCTCTCTTTCCAGTCCTGGGGATTGAACTCAGTATTCTGTGCTTGCTAGGCAAGTGTTTATTCTACTGAGCTATCTCCCCAGTGCTGGAATCTTAAAAGTGGCTAGAGATATAACTCAGGATTGAATTCTTTCCTAGAGTGTGCAAGGCCACAAGTGCCATTCCCAGCATCAAATTAAAACAAATAAGCAAAATCCAAAGCTGAAAGTGAACATAGTCCATATTCTGGGAAAATCCACACTGTATTTACTTAAATAGGCATATTTAAAATATAATTTGAACCCTGTAGTTTTATAACTTGCTTTTGCCCAAATACCACACTCATTTTCATGATTTTTGTTTTGTCTTTTTGAGACAGGGTCTCACTATGCAGTTTGAGATGGCTTTGAGCTCATTTTGTAACCCAGGTGGGTCTCAAATTCGGTAATGATCCTCCTAGGATTTTAGGTGTATGATACCACATCCAGCTCATGTATTTCTTTTTTCAGAATCAGGGCTTTTTAAAGTTTTGTTTTGTGAAAACTTTAGTTTTTGTTAAATTTACTATTGGAACATGTAGTTTTTTCTAGGTTTCTTTCTTTTTTTCCCCCCATTTGTTTGTTATTATAAATCAATATGAGATGTTCTTACTCTCATATAAATCCTTTGAGCACATTTTTCAATTGTTGTTTTAGAATGATTTCCTAGGAGGGTATTTGCCAGATCAAAGGATCTGAAATTCTTTTGAAAATGCTGCTCAATGGTTATTCTGAAAAGTTTAAAAGCTATTTGAAACATCAGTGCACCTATTCTACTTCTTTCTCATCATCACTGGGTTGTAACACTTTGAAGAAACTTTGTGGTTCAATTTGTGAGAGCATTTTGCTATGGCTTTTAACCTGTTATAATGCTTATGTTTTTCAGATGTTCCACTAACTCCATGTTCATAACTATGGCCCAGAGTGTGGAATATGTTAGATAAATATTTATTGATGACTTGAATTTCTTCTTAGCTAACATTCATAAGCGTTCTTGCCCAATTTTATCTCTTGATTGTATATATCTTTTTTGTCTAATGATTTTTTTCTCATTTATTATTGTGACATTATTTTTTGCTATTTGTGAGATAGTTTTTCAGGCAGTTGTATTTATGAATTTCTTTGATTTTTTTCTTTAGTTTTGTGCCTAGATCCTTTCTTTTCTTGCTTTGAGATCAGACAAATACTAATTTTTCCTAGTTGTTTTTAGGTTTAATAAATGACCCTTTCACTTTTCTGATATTTATTTTAATGTCATATTTTATCATCAGAATTCTAAGTTTTTAAGTGTACTTTTAGTTTGAGCAATTGTTCCTTTGTGACAGCTCTATGGGAGTGAAGAGTTCCATCCTCAGTTTTCTTAATCTTACATATTTCTAAAAATCTATGACTGAACAACTCAGGTTTGGCACTAATAAAAATAAAGCACCAAAAGTTTAGACAGTATTACAAGGCTAATTAAATAGGACATCAAACGGTCCTGAGTGAAACTTTAAAATCTCTCACTGAATACTTAGCATACAGGTTATATTTCAGAAATTATCACAATTGAATTTCAAAATCTTCTGTGAGCTGGGATGAAAATAAAACAGGGCCTACATTCATCCCAATAATCCTTCCATGTGGTGTAAAGCAAATCAAGAATTTGTCTTCACAACGGAACTAAAACTATGAAGCTAAGTAATAGGTGTACTCAAAGATCATCCTAGATTATGGCTTTAATCAGCACTTAGTTTTAGTTATAACATCTATGAGGTGGGACATAAAATAAATGACCCTGTCTTGAACCAAGTATTATAATCAAACGAGCCCTGCTCTGTTCAATGTAGCCACTTGTTTCCATAAAACTTCCAGAGTTGAAAACATCTCTTAAAATTGTCTTGCAAAATTACCTCTGGGGCCAGCAATACTTTCCTCTTGCTGTCCTCATTATGCTTCATGGGACAATACACGTTTTGGCAACAATCTAAAGAAACTTGGATTCATGGCTGAGGAGTATGTTTTCTGTGTACAACTGATTAACAAAACATGAAAATATAATGTTGTAGCATAGTACTTATCACTCAAGTAATTTTTCTGAAATATTAAAAAGCCCTGGGCTAGTCTCATGGGTTTAAGTGACCCAGGAAGGCACCATGATCCTTCTTCCGTGTTGCTCCTTGTGATGGCTACCCCAGGATCACAGGAGGACTCGCTCTGTCTTCAGCCATCCCTCCCATAGGGGAAGAAGAGGCAAGAGTGAGTGAAGAACATGGATGGAATTCTCTCCATTGCCTAGGTAGGCACTGATTGCTCCAGTCAGTCATCAGAATGAGCCCTGGGACAGCAGAGTACAGACTTGTCAGGAGTAATTCAGCCAATCACGATCCGTGCATCCGCAGAGCCCACTGATTTCCCAAACAATCTTGTGATTCTGAGGAGATGGACCAAAGAGGAATTGGATGAGCCTCAGAACTGTGAATGGTGCCACGGCAATGATCAAGACCCTTGAGAAACACAGATCTGCAGGAAACTGACTTTGTGAGAAAGAGGACTCTCTTGAGGAGAGAATACATTTTCATACTAATAACAACAGTTTAGCTAAAGGTCAAATTAGATGAACTTCTAGAATCTGTCAAATGCCACAAAAAGAGAAGAAAAATAACTACAAGTGAGATTGTTGTGCACTGTCTGAGCATGCCTATTTTGACCCCGAAAAAATGCAAATGCATTTTTGTTCCCTTAGCACACACTCTGCGATCCAGTAATAATGCATTGTAAACAGACCATATTAAAACAAACAGTTCTTGCTAGATCTTTTTTCAATATTTTCTCTAAATAGTTATTTGGTAATACACATTTTTCTGTTTTGTAGAGTCCCTAAATAGCAGAGATCTTAGTTTGGAGGAGCCAACTCATGCCGCCGAGTGCCAGAATGTTCGTGGAGTTTTCGTTTTACTAAATAAAGAACTGGAGCTAATGTCGACCCTGTGGTGGCACTGGGCCCTCGACCCAGTAGGAAAAATAAGGAACTCACAGTTCCCTTTCTTTCCTCGGGCCAGAGCTGGTCTTAGACTAAATGGCGCCGAAGGGCAATCGCATCTTCTGGTTTTCTGTTTCTTCCTTTCTAGTTATTTATCTTGAAAATGCCTGAGTTGATAGACTTTGTCACAACGTTGCTTGCATGCTTTTTTAAAATCAAGTGACTGGGTACTCATTTGCATCGCAGAGCTAATGGGTTCCTTTCAAACCTGCATCACAAAGAGGCTAGTTTTCCAATATAACTTAGCAGAATGAGTAATATTAAAGAAGTGGACACTTCTCTGTATGAACTGTTATCTCAGGTCAGATTGGCAGTTTTGGTAATCTGTTCTTCAGATTCACCCAGAGAGTAGCCTTTGTTATTTTCAAAACCTTAATGTCTCTATAACTGCTGGGCATGGTGGCGCATGCCTGTAATCCCAGCACTCAGGAGGCTGAGGCAGGAGGATTGTTGTGAGTTCGAGACCAGCCTGAACTACAAAGTGGGCTTAAGGCCAGCCTGAACTGCATAGTGAGACCCTGTCTCAAAAAAAAAAAAAAAAAAAAAAAAAAAAAAAAAATGTCTCTATTACCTTTCAGTTCCTTTATCTCAAAAGTGAGATTTCCCCACTTCACCAGGCTGAGGGTTCAATAACTTTATCATTTTGGGTCACAGATGCATTGTCTTTGAGGTGAAAGAGACTTTGGCAACTAATCATGGCATATTGACTTCCTCCAAGGCAGACTCTGTGTCCAAATGCCATTCGATTACTTAGGATTCCCAGAGGGAAGCAGTCTAGCATCCAGGGTTTCAGGCGGATTGTGTTGCTTAGCTGTGCCTTCAAGTGCCTCTTACACAGCACCCTTCACTGTTAGAAGTCTTCATATTCCTCATACCCCTGCGAGCCTGAACCTAACTCTGTAAGACTTAGCTTAATGTTTCAGAATGTGGACACTGGAGAAAGACGTAAGTTCAGATCCCTGCTGAGCTGTCTGTTAGCTGGACTGTTTGGGCAGGTTGCTTACTGTCTCTGGTCTCAATTGTAAAATGAGAATCTTAAAATCACAAGAGGGTTGTGGTAGGGTTAAAAGGAACAAATAGACATAAACTACTTAAACTCATGCGTGGCTTATGAAGAACACTCAAGGCAAGAGTAGCAATTGTTTGGACCTCTCTGTAGTGGTCTCTCTCTCTCTCTCGCTCTCTCTCTCACTCTCTGTCTGCCTCATATCCTGAGTTAGAAACATGAGTCATGCCCACTAAGATAGGAGGGATCATCAAAGGGGCAAGGGCTATGTTTGGTTGTCCTTTAGCCTCTGAACCTCAGCACAAAGTCCTGGCTCATGGAATGTGTTTTGAGATGAACCAAGCTCCTCTTTTTGCCATCCTGAGTGTCTTTGGCTGATTTCAGAACCACAGGCCTTAGCAATCCTTTCTTTCACCAAAAGTGAAGTTCTCAAACATAATCTACTGCAACAGCTCAGCCAAGATTTGGATTCCCTGAATTCTTTTTGTAAAATTATTCTTTTTCCCTACAAAAGCTGCTCCCTGCTCATTCCCTCTTTCCTCCTCCCCTAGTCTTTCTGGGGGCCCATTCCATGAAGATATTAAAAACTGACCAATTGTTCATTTTTGTCATCTGATAAGATTTTTTTTTCCATGGAATTAGGGCTTTCAATTTTTAAAACTTGAAGCCTAGATAGTAGATGAAAGGGTTGTGTAAAAGCTTGAGTTCCCCCCATGACGTCATATGGCAGCACTATTACACTCCACCCCCTTTGTCTCTTTTCATGGCTCCTCCAGACTCCATCTCTACTGGGAAACTCATCTTCTCATTCAAGAGCCAAAGAATTCTCAGGAGAATGCAGAGGACGTTTGACCACTCCTCCTACCACACCTGCAAGGTTCCACCAGTTACTCTGTGGAGTAACTGGTTCTTACTTATATCCCAGGTTCTTCTCAATGACAGGTCTCTAACTGTTACATCAGATAACTCCAGATCACTGGGTGTGGAAGGACCTGACTAGTACAGCCCAAAGGTCCTACTAGGCTCTAACTTAGGTAGCAATGCAGTGGGAAGTGAGAAGCACTTACTGCCTGATGAAACCTTGAGAATCAAAGATGATCACTTTCTTTTCTAAATTTTTATTCCACATCCTGATGAATTGGTGTGTGGAGGTCTCTTCATTCTGTCTTCCACAGTAAATATAACATACTGGTAGTTTAGGCAACAGTCTTTTATTCTCTTCTAGTTCTGGATGTTGGCTATTTGAAATCAGGCTTTTGCAGTGCCATACTTTCTCCAAGGCTCTAGGGCAAACTCATTTCTACAACTCTCTCTTCATCTGGGTGGACCAGCTGGTAGATGCATCCCTCCAATCACTGCCTCCAAATTGCCCCAGCTCTCACATCATCTTATGATGACACAAGTCCTGTTGGATTAGGGCCTGCATTGTTCCTATATGACTCTATAGTATCTAATGCCATCCACAGTCAGCTTCTTTCATTACCTTGGAATATCACCAAGTGTCGAGGCTTAGAACTTTGAGGTAGCTCTTTCCATGACATTTTGACCCCTCATAGAAGGGGAGATGCTCTGTCATCATTGTGCAATATGTTTTGATATCAGCATAAACTGAGTTTTTGAATACGTTAAAAGAAGATTATTCTGTAAAACTTAGTACCTAAAAGAAATAATTATTTGAGATGTGATGAAATAGGTTTTAAGGTATAGGACGAGGGAAAAAAGCATCTCACTAAAAGCCTCACTCAATTAGGCCATTTAACAAGTGGATGCAAATGTAGCCAACTCCTGCATCCATAGATAGAGAAACTGGGAGAAGTATAAGCTTCAACACCACTGCAATCAAATAACGGCAAATTAAAAACCTCCCTGTACTAGCGTTCTACTGCTCCCTGTGCTCTACCCATTGTAAATGAGGGCAGTGGCCTTCTTAAGAAAAATAATTTTCTTTTATTCCAAAGAGTTAAAACAAGACCAAGAAAAACAAAGAAACAGGGTAAGAGGGCAGTGGCCTTTTTCAGTTTCAGTTTCTATCAGGACACAGCTTCCAGTCAGATTTATGGGTCAAGGCTCTCATGAAAATGACAGAAACTCAGATGAAACTAAGGCTTCACATAACCGAAAAGTTCAAGGCAGAGCTAAATGGACTCAGATGTGCTCAGTCACGCATTCCAACCGTGTCACTAGGAGCTGGTTTTCCTCCAGTGCTCCGCTCTGCTGTCCTCTCAGCTGGCTCTGTTTCTGGTCCCTACTGTCATTTCCTCCCCAGGGGTAACTGACCCATTTTCTGATTTTTATCGCCATGGATTGTTTTGGGGGGTGGCTGGTTTTGAATTGTATGTAAGTGGGATCACACTGCACACATCTTATCACCCATTTCATTTACTTATGCTTACTTAGAACTGGTAGTAGTTCCATTCCATGTTAATAGTTCTTTCATTTTCCATGATATTTGTATCCTGTATGAATATACCATACTTCATAGCTTATTTATCTGTTTTACTATAGAGGACCATTTCCCCTTAATTTTTGGTTGTTACTAATAAGACTTCTGTCTATTTTTTTTTTAATAATAGCTTTTCTTGCACCTACATACCTGAAAGCTAGAATTGCCAGGTGCCAGAATTTGCATGGAGTCCATGGAACAGATAATGCACAATAATTTTCCTAAATTATTGAGTGAATTTATACTCACTCCAGCAGGACATGAGAATTCTATGTGCCCCACAGTGTTAGTTTTTAAATTTCGCTACCCTGACTGTGCACGGTGATTTCTCATTGTGACGTCATTTGGTTTTCATAATTAATGGTAAAGAACTGACAGCTTTTCCTATGTCATTTAAGTGTTCTGCTTTGGGAAGGACCTGATCAAATCATTTGCCAAGTTGATGTTGTTTATATTTTTTCTTATTGTTTTAAAAATATATAACATGAGTGCAATTGTTTTTTGTGGTATATTCTCTCACTCTAGTTGCCATCTTACTTACCTATGATGCACAACAGTGGACAGAAATTCTTAATTTTAATATAATCCACTTCGCTATTATTTTTCTATGGAAGTAGTGGAGTTTGGGGTTCTTTGTGCATCTAATTTAATAAATTTATTTTACAGTCTTATCTTTCATCTTAAAAATATTTTATTCATTTACATTTCTTTAATTCTATTGTTTATTACTTATCTATATACTAATACCATACTGTTTTAATTATTTTGGTGTTATATAATGACAACTGGTGATATAAACTTATTCTTCAAGATTATCTTGACTTTTCATGTTAACTTTTTTCATGTTTGCACACAAACACTAAAACTTGCTGTGATACTAAGTAGGACTCAATTGAATTTATGATTCAAAGATAGTTGAATGTCAATGGAGTGCCCACCTTTGACAGGTGTAGACAAAGGAAGGGGTGTAGAAAGAAAAAATCATGATGTGTGTGTATAGACAGTACAGTTGGGATAGATAACGCTATGCTTCTACATAATTCTATGAGGGGCAAGATCTGCACTAATGGTGGTTGGACAGGATATTATGTTGACTTCTAATACTACGGTCATCCACTAGGAAAATAATTACTGAATTTTTGATATAATTCAGGTATAAAAAAATGAGATAAGTAAGCAAGTACACTCTTAATTCACTGATAAGAGGTATCTGCTAAAATAATATCTGTAAATATAATATCATGTATGCACCTTGTACAATACCAAAATGTTATGAAAACAGTTTGCAATGTATTAATTTATCAAATCTGTATGGTTAAGGTGTCTTGAAACTGTCTGATTGACATTTGTACTTCAATAAAAAAATATATATACTCTTAAAAAAAATCTATGATTCAGACTGGGAGAATATGCATATCCCATCAATGAAACTCAGCCCTTTAGTTCATGAACATGGGATTTCCCTCTGCTTATTACTTGGATATTTTTTAATTTCACCCCATAATATATTGTAATTTTCAGGACATATGGTCTTCCACATTCAAGTTGGCTTATTCCTAGGTAATTACTATGTTTTTGGTGCTGTTGTTTTATCATTTTTAGAAGTTAATTTTCTTATTTTTATTGTTATTGAATAGACTTATTTTTATATATTAAATTTGTATCTAATGAACTTTCTAGTTTGTTTAGTGATTCTACTAAAATATCTGTGGGCTTTTTTAAATACACATTCTGTTATTCATAAATAATGAGAACTTTTATATCCTCTTAATGTCTAAAATTTTCATGACTTTTTATTTTGTTTTACTGTATGGGTGGTATTTCAGTATAATGTTGAATAGAAATGATAAAAGTTGATGCTATGGTTTTCGTCATGATTTGAAGAGAAATACTTTCGGTGTTTTATTAGGATGTGTTAAGCTTGATGTAGATTTTCTTATAAATACATTTTGGTACCCTAAAAAATTACCTTCCATTCCAAATTCACTATATCTTATCATGTATAGGCTCATCTCATGCTTCTTACTACAGTTTTGAAGATGGTCATATGATTTTTTTCAACTTCCACTCATTGAGTTTGACATCTTAAAATAATTCAGTATTGCTGTGGTAAGCCCACTGTGCTGTAATCTGTTATTTTTGCATTACTGGATTTGACTTGCTGCCCTTTGGTTTAAAACTTTTGCAACTTTGCTCAGGAGAGGTCGAGGTCTATAATTTTCTTGCTCACTATATCCTTGCCAAAGTTCGGTAGTAAGATTATATTGGTCTCATAAAACCAGCTGGGAAGTACTGCCTTTTTCACTATTCCCTAGAAGTTTGGTTAGAAAATTGTTATTTCTTCCTTAAATGTTCAGTAGGTAGTAACAAAGCACTCTGAGACAGGCATTTTCTTTATAAGGAAATTTTTAACTATGAATCTTTTTTTTTTTTTACTAGATTTAGTATTATTTAGATTTTATATTCTCCTTATGCCAATTTTTTTAAAAAATATTTTTCTAGGAGTCTGTGATTTCATTTAAAATTTCCAGTGTATATCCATGAGGCTGCACTATTCTCTTACAGTTTCTTGATTATCTGTAGGACCTGTGGTGATATTTCCCTTCTCAAAGTCAGTCTTGTAAATTTGTATGTTCTTCCCTCCTAATCATTTGTATAGATTTTGAAGCATTTATTGTTTTGGCGTTTTCAAGGAAACAGTTTTCTACTTTGTGCATTCTATTTTGGATTGAGGTCTATGCTGTTTTGTTCTTTCAGATGTGTTTCTCTTTTACAAATTTTTGCTAGTGTAAGTTTATGCTACATAATTACTTCATTCATTTCAGGCACTTGGGAGGTGCATATTACAGACTGATTATTTTACTTTCCCTTTCCCTGAATCCCCTTCCTCCAGACCCTGTCTCATTTCTCTGCAGTCTACCTCCTGCTTCCTATCATCTCTCTTTCTTTTTTCCTCTTTAAATGTTTTTATCTTAGGTGTCTCCGAGAAACCAATGTGATAGTTAACCTTCTACGTCTGATTTATTTCACTTGGTATGATGGTCTCAGTATTTATCCAATTTGACTCAATTTTAGGCATAATTTTCTTCTTTCTACTCTGTGAATTTAATTTGCTTTTCACCTTATGATCTTGGGATGGATACTTAAAATTCTGGTTTTCAGTCTTCTCCTCTTTTGGTACATGCATTTTATACTGCCAGGTAAAGCCACATCTTTCCTCAAAATTCATTTTTCACAGTAGCTTAAAGTTCTGACATGCTATGTTTTCATCATAATTCTATTAAATATTTTCTAATATTTATTTTTATTACTTCGCCAAATGTTATGCCAAGAAACTTGCTTAATATCCAAGCGTTTGAGTACATTATATCACTTTGTATGTTAATTTCTAATACAATTCCATTGATTTCAGAGAATATATTTTTGGTTTTTAAAAAATTATTTATCTGTATTAATTTTAATGAGAAAGAAATAGCAATGAGACAGTTTCAAAACAGGCTAGTAGCACAGTTACAATGATTCATGCATTGCATACTATTGTCTTTGTGGTAGTTATTCAGAGTACAAGGTACAGAAAGACATGACATCTGTCTAAATACTATTAGTACAAATCTTTGTAGATTCTTTAAAATTATTAAAACTTACCTTGCAGACTAGGAGTGTTAGTACATAGCTTACCTTTACAATGTTTCATCTAAACTTGAAAAGTACATTTAGTCGTTGCTGAGTTCAGTATATTTGTTCATGAGTTCAAATTTTCTATATTTTACCTAACTTTTTCTTCAGCTTTTTATCAGTTATTGAAATAAATATATTGTTAATTCATCTATTTTCCTGCTTTTAGGATGTCTCCAAAATTTATTGTCTGATTTCTCTTTATTGTTAGTTCTATAGTTCTTACCTTTTCTTTAGCAGTTACTTTTAATGATAAAGGCATACTTTTTTTACATATGCATAGGTAAATTAGTAGTTTTCTTACTTTCTTCAGAAGTTTCTCTTTCTTTTGCATTATCTCGTGTACTTTAATTTACACTATTTAATCCCCCAAAACATTATTATTATCATATTATACTTCAAATTTTTATTTGGAAGCAATGCATATATGGTGTTTCTTCTAGTCTTTGTTCCTATATTTCTGGGCTTTTATCTGAGATAACTTTCTCTTTTTCTTTCTCCAAAAGAAAATTCGTTAATACTCTTCTTTAGGATAGGCTCATATGATAGGCTCATATGTGATATAGCATGAGAACATATTTCATATAATCGTTGAGTACTTTTATTTTTTGTATTTTAGGGAAGGGTCTAAAGGATGTTTAGGGTCTCACTAATAGATAAAACTCATAGATTCTTTTGTTTATAGCCTTCCAAGAGCTGAGATCACAGATGCACGCCGCCACGCCCGGTCTCAATTGCTGACTCAGCACACCCCTATACCGATTTTCACATTATAGATATTTGGATTGACACTTAGTGTCCTTCAGCATCTTCTTTGCATCGGATTTCCATCACCATAATAGACGCTTGTCATAATCAACTTATAAAAGTTTTACTTTGAGGGCTGATAAGATAGTTCAGCGGACACCCGCTTAGGGAAGCACAGGGGCCGGGTGTTTGATCTCCAGTGTGCAGTGCGCCGGGCCTGCCGCCCCTCACTACCAGAGTGCACCGAGACGGGGACCGAGACTGGGCGTGGGTGCATGTATTTGTAATCCCAGTACCTGGGCGGCGAAAACAGCAGGATCACTGAGTCTGATCTATGGAATGAGACCCTGCAGATCCTGTACTAACTATATAAAATAAATAAATAAGTGGTTTGCTTTGGCTTATAGTGGTAGGGGATTTGGGCAGGAGTAGACATTAGGGGAAAATCATTTTCTTCATGATCAGGAAGCAGGGCAAGCGGGAGGAAGGACCTCCTGTCCCATGATCCTCTTTGAGTGCACATAAGCTCATGCCTCTAATGGGCTGAGACTTGCTACCAAGCCCTGCTTTTGGAAGCTTTTACCACCTTCCAGTAACGCAAGGAGCTAACCAAGCCTTTAAAATCTGCATTGCCTGTGGTTGGGCATTCTAGATCCAAACCATTGCGCTTCTATATTTTCTGTTAAAATATCATGCTTAAGTTTTATTACTTGAAGGAAAGATCATTCACTCAGTCTTATTTTTCAGCAGTTGCACCATATATACATGCCAAGATATGATTTTTTTGTTTTAATTCTGCTTGAATATGATAGTGTTTCTTGGATCTGTGGCTTGATGTTTTCAGTTTTGAATATTTTTTTCAATCAATTTCCAAAGTAAAGTTTCACCTCCATCTTCTTTCTGAGATTTCAATTACATGTATATATATATATATATATAATTTTTATCCATGATCTGTATGTCTCTCATATGCTTAAATGGGCCTGCCACCATTTTTTTTTTTTTTTTTTTTTTTTGCTTTGTCTCTCTGCCTGGGAGCATAGGTATGTCCTATGTTTTTCTGGGTTTTTCTTGTTATTAATCTCACTGAGTCATTTACTTAAACCTATTTTTCAATTCTAGATTTTGCAGTTGATTCTTTCTCATAGATGCCATTTTTAAAATTAGGATTCATCAACATTCTCATATTTTGCTGAAAATACTGTTATTTGAAGCCATAACAGATAATACATAACTCTAGAAGTCATAACAAGTCAAATATCAACTGTGTCATCTTTTTGTTTCCCTGATCTTTTATCTCTGTAGATTTTTTAGGTTTTGTTCCTATATCATTAAATCTATGAGTTTTTGACAAATCATCAGGCATGTATATGACTTTTATTAATAAGGAAGGTGGTTCTTTTGTCAACATTCCATTAAGTGGAAAATATCAGGTCGACAGAAAATTGTGGCTCTTCTGATTTGTGAAGAACTGGATAGGCAATCTGTTTCTAGACCTTGGCCTTGAGCTCTCTCAGTGTTCTGCTTGAGTTTGGGTTTGGGCTTGGATTTCATTACAAGGATATGTTGCATTCTATATTCTTCACATGCATCTTTGTGAAAATGAGTGCCATTTCTATGGGGCTGTAATTCTTGCTTGACTTTGGAAATTAAGAATAACAGTTCTGGTGGTTTTTCAGAGCTGGGTTCAGGTATTTCATATTATTTCTCTGGCTTAAAGGAGATTTTGTTTTTATAAATAAATGTGGAATGAGGATGAGGATTTCAATTCCTTAAAGAGTGATTAACTTTAGATAATTTTCTGAAAATTAATAGAGCATTCACTGTGGCCCAAATTCAACAGACACTTTTTCTTGACATGATCAGTGCGTCGATGGGAAGGATAAATAAATGTGCAATTCTAGGGAAAGGGACGGAGCTTGGATTGCACAAAATTAAACTACCAAGTTTATATTTTGGGTTATGTTTTAGAGAAATGTATACAGTCATAATATCCACTGTGATTTTCTTAGGTAAAGAAGGATGAATATAAAAATGAAGTGTTTTCCAAATGAACTTAAACTTTGTCCAATTTCAAATTTTTCACTAGTTCAAAAATGCTCATGCTCTTTTTGTTACAGACTCTACCTTTGGTGCTGGTGCTGGAAGAGGCAACAGGAAATGATCAAGTTTGATTCCTTGTATTCATTTTTACTGTTTTTAAGAAATATTTATTTCTGTGTGAATTTTGTTTGTTTGTTTGTGTTGGTATAGACTTTAAGCCCTTGGCAGGAAAGTTTCTATTAAAACTAAACAGTGGGGCCAGGGAGATGGCTCAGTGGAATAAGTGCTTTTCCTTGGCAACTGCAAGGGCCTGAGTTCAATCCCTAGTTCTGCCAAAAAAAAAAAAAAAAAAAAAAAAAAAAAAAAAGAACAACAAAAACCTAAACAGCCATCCAGAGTTCTGTACATTACTCTCTGCCACTGAAAATGAAATGCTGGTGGTAGAAAGAAAGCAGCAGTGAAAGTAGCTTTCCTATAAAAATCCCCTTACCTGGATTAGTTTCTGCCTGTTTTGAATTCCCCTGGTAGCTTGATTTCCTAGAAGTACCTGAAGAATGAGGTTAGAGTGAGCCTGTTGGAAAAAAGAGTTCAAGCAAGTCACACCTTGGAACATGAGCTTTGTTGGAAAACCCTACCACAGCATACCTGTGCCCATTCCTTTATGCAAGGAAAGTGTGGGATAGAAAACACCAAGAGTCATCCTTGAGCAAGTGGCTAGTTATTTGTGTAATCCATCAATATCCTTGAAAACATCATTTCAGTCTTCTCTTTGTCATGCAGCCACATTTATAAGTTGTTGAGCATCTTCTGCTGGCATATTGTGTGTGTGTGTGTGTGTGTGTGTGTGTGT
>PVKA01003750.1:0-16221 GCA_004027165.1 Ctenomys sociabilis | reverse complement strand
CTTGGCTCTGGAGCACACTGTGACGTTTGTCGATTGCCTCTTGCAGAAGAAGGGGCGGAGTTCATCTATTTAAAGTATTGGATATTTTGGTGTCAATTATTTAGAAAGTTGTGATTGGGATCTCTCTTCAAGCTGAGAGTATTTTTGTCTCCACATAATCAAAACCAGACTCCCCACAGGAGGTAGCAGGGGGGTGGCTGGTGCACTTGAGTAGAACCAATTGCTGTCGTGCAAACCTTGTCAGCACATGAGTGTGGGCAAAGGGGATTCAAGCAGGGAAAGTTACTCTAGAGGGGTTTAACCTTACGGTTTTGATGGTGCATATGACAAAGCCAGAAATACATATGTACCTTCTCTGGAATAAATAACATGAAACTATAGCTTCTTTGATGAAGTTATGCCTTGATTTTGGAAAGGGAGGTGATAACTTACACATCAAGCTTAAGTTCTAGTCAGTGAGGTTTAGCTTATAATTCCTTTTTGAAGTGAGGTCCTCTCTAATCTTTTATGGCACAAGAAGGACTTCTCTTTCTTCGGCACAGATATGTTTCCTTCCATGCATAAGGGCCACTCAGTTTTCTTACTATTGCTGAAATACTACTTTCTTCAGCTCGAGACAATACCTTCAGACTTCCTTCGACATATGTAATCTTTTGCTCATCCAACCTTTATCTCTCAGCATATTTATCTTTTAGAATAGTTTAAAATGCAACCTTTAAAGCTGAGTGAGAATTTCCTTGGGGGTGGGGGTTTCATGGTTTACTTTCTGAGACTTGCTGAACCTAACTTAGTGCTGTGCTGAGCAGTGTATTATTTCCTTAATTTTATTCTTCATTCATTTCTTGGTGGAAATTATGTAACTTCTTGGTATTTCACTTATTATATTTATGAAGAATATTAACATGGCTCTGCATTGTTCCTTTAAAAATATTCTATGGAGGATAACCTTTTTGTTTGTGGAGAACTGGGCTTGGACACAGCTATCCAAAAATATATCCCGATGAGCCTCTTTTATATGGAGCAATAAGAGAATCATTTCCTGTTGCCTCTGACTCCCTCCACGCTACACTGACCTCACCCATAGCTTTCTACATACACTTTCAGCTTCCAAAAGTGCTGTCCAATGTTTCAATCTCATTAAATCCTCTCCATGAAGGAAGGACCGTAGCCAGTACAATTCTTTCAACTCACAAATGGTAAGAAAAATAGTTCACAAAAAAGTTTAAGTGCATTGTGTGGCATTGTAGAACTCATTGGTATTAAAGTAAGGGAAAGACTCAAAATCCCTCAAATTTTTATTCCATACATTTTTTTTCTCAGTTACTTTTCACTGTTGCTGGGACAAAATACCCAACACCCAGAATGAAGGAAAGAAAGCGTGCTCACTGTTAGTGGAGGTTTCAGTCCATATTCTGCTGACTCCAAAGCAGCTGGTAGCAGTTCATGGTATCAGAAAACAGCGAAGAGCAGGGGAGCAGCAGCTGTGGTGTCTGTCAGGCCTCTCTCTCTCCCTTCCACGGGGACTGCAAAGAACAGAACTCTCTGAGAAAGTGATGACTACAGCTGCTGAGGAAGCCGGAACTCCTCTAAGGAAGTGGGAGCCCCGCCCTAGAGTGACTCAGCGCAAAAAGGGTATAGAAGAGAGTTGAGGAGGCCTTCTGTGTGCTGTGCCCGCTTCCCAGGAGGTCTGGTCGTCGGTATTCACAGTGCCACCTCCCTGGAGATCATGGCAAGCTGTCTGGGGTTCAGAGAAATGCTTTAGTTTTGGTTTGTCCTCACATGCCAATACTAAATAGACCATTGTTGTAGACATTTTAATGAGTCTGTACTGTCAATAAACCTAAGACAAAAGTAATGAAGTTTTGGATTTACTGGTCACCAGAAGCTAGGATGGTAGTGGGGAGAGGGGATAGAGGGAGATTAGATACCAAAATACAAGCAAAAGGGAGAAATGAGTGCTAGAGTTCTATAGCACAGGAGGTCAACTACAATTTATAACATTTTGTTGTGTGTTTTATTAGTTCATGCTTCAGTATATAATTTTTATGTCTTTTATGTGGAGTTCGTGCATGTATATAATGTACCTTAATTCTTTTTTAAAAATGTATTTGGGCGCTTCCTGTGAGTGGCCTGAGATGAACTGTGAAAATGGTTCTTTACTCTCTCAACCCAGAAAAGCCCACAAAATCATGCAAGTTAAGAGGCTCAAATCTTTGCGTCCACTTTAAGAACATGCATGAAACTGCCAAGGCGATCAAGGTTGTGTATATCCAAAAGGCCATCAAGTATCTGAAGGATGTCACATTAAAGAAGCAGTGTGTACCACTCAGCATTACAGTGGCAGAGTTGGTAGGTGTTCCCAGACCAAACAGTGGTCTGGGTGTAGATGTAGATTCTCTGGCTATTGAACATATCCAGGTGAACAAAACACCGAAGGTGTGCTGATGTACTTACAGAGTTCACGGCCGGATTAACCCGTACATGAGCTCCCCCATCATATTGAGATGATCCTTACTATAAAGGAACAAATTGTTCCTAAACCAGAGGAGGAAGTTGCATAGAAGAAAAAAATATCCTGGAAGAAACTGAAGAAACAAGGATTGGCCGAATAACGCAGCAGATTAAAGCAAGCAGACACAGCTGCCAGGCTTCGCGGGGCATGCTGAGTCAGCGATTGAAACTGGGTATGGTGGTGCACACCTGTAATCCCAGCTCTTGAGAGGCTGTAAACAGGTGGATCACTATGAGTCCAATCTGGTAGAGAGATCCTGAACACCCTGTAGACCCTTCCCTAAAAATACCAAGAAAAGAGCAGGAAGAAAAAAAAAAAAAAGAAAAACTGAAGATACAAAAGCATGTGGCACAGCTATTAATTAAGCATAAAATAAATGCAAATAAAAAATTTTAAAAAGTTAATATATTTTGTACAGGGTCTTACTGCACGGATTGGGCTTGTAGAGATCCTCCTGTTTTCAACATCCCCAGCACTTATAGGTATGTGTGCACCAACCTGCCTGGTTTCAGTGGATGGCCTAGCGTGTCCGGGGTTGGGACTAGCATGTAAAGTGATGTTGGAGATCAAACCCTGGTCCCTGAGCTTGCCTAAATAGGCACTTTGTCCACTGAGCTATTTGGCTGGTCCTCCTATCTTAATTCTATTTCCATTACTTTTCTCTCCTCCTCTCTCTCCTTTCTTATAGCTCTTTATTCCCTTACTATTTGAGAAAGATGTATCTCCCTATATCCTATTATATGTCTTTAATTTTGCCCTTTAGTTATAACTGGGCTTCTCATATAAGAAAGCATGATATTTTCAGGCTTGTTTATCTGATTTATTTCACTTAACTTTGTTTTCTTAACTTGTAAGTTAAGAAACTATGAACACCTCAAGTTTATCTTTCTTTATGGCAGCCTAGTACTCCCATGTGTATATACATTACATTCTTCATCCCCTCATCTATTGATGGACATGAAGGCTACTTCGAAGATTTAGCTGTTAGGAATTGTACCACTGCAATGCATATATCTTTGTTATATGATGTCTTGAGCTCTTTTGGTATAATCCTAAAAGGGACATAGCTGAGTCAAGTGAAATTTCTAGTTTTAGTTTTTTTGAGGACTCTCCATACAGATTTCTATACAGGTTGCAAAACTGGATGCTTCTCATCATAAAACAATAGGATGGAAGGAGATGGAAGTGCTTAATTGCCCTGATTTGATCAGTATATATTATATGCATAAGTTAAATTATAATCCTGTATTCTGTACATATAGACAATTATTAGATATCTGTTTTTAAAAAGATATTTGTTTGTCCTAAACTAAGTTAAAGTTTAATGCAATTCCAGTTAACACATGAAGGATTTGTTTTTTAAACTAAAAAGCTGGCTGTAGAGTTTGACAGAGAGAAAGAGACAAGTTTGACCAAAAATGTCAAGGAGATGAGTAATTGGGGCCCATGTGCTGCCAAATTTTAAGGCCTTTATAGGAATATTATATAAATATTATGGAACCAGGATCAGAAATGACAGGCTAGGGGAAAAGGTAGCAAGGCCAGAATTTAGATTAAGATAGTGGGATATTAGGATATTTAATTACTCCTGGAAAAAAAAATAGTCTAAATCAAACGACATAGCAAATAAATTCCAGATTGATAAAAAAGTTTCATAATAAAATGAAACTGCCAAAGATGTAAATCAAAATACAACAGAATCTGACCTAGGCGTAATAGAGTTGTTTTCCTATGCTCTCTATATGGAGGCAGCTTGATGGATTTATAACCAGAGGTGCTCCAAAGGCCCCACATTCAGCTCAGTGCCCCGTTGCTGCCATTCTGCAAATATCAATGATCAGGAAGCGAGGATCCCTTACGGTGGTCTGAATGTGTCTTCTAAAAGTTCACATTTTGAAAACTTCATCTTCAAATTTAGATTTTTTTTTTTTTGGTGGAACCTGGGATTGAACTCAGGCCCTTGGGCATGCCAGGCAAGTGATTATTCTACTGAGCCATCTCCCTGGGCCCCAAATTCAGCTATTAACGGCATTTGGAAATGTGGGAACTGTGGGAGGAAATTAGGTTTGGCCGAGGTCCCAGGAGTAGTACTCCCATGAAGGGTTAGTGGTGTCATCAGGAGAGGAAGAGAAGCTAGGCTTGGTGCTGCAGAGCGATCATCCCAGTCCTCAAGGGGCTGAGCAGGAAGATCACAGTCTGAGTCCGCCCTGGAACTACACAGGAAAACCCTGTCTCCTCAAAACAAAACCAAGGAGAGGAAGAACTGAGCTGGCGCCTTCGGTGTCCTATCACGTGATGCCCTTTCTACAGCGTCAAGGCTCTTGCCAGAGAGCAGAAGAAAGGTTGGCTCCATGCCCCTGGACATTTTTGTTCATTAATGGGCTGTTCTTTATGAAATATTCAGTCATGGGTATTGTGTTATAGTAACAGAAAATTGGCTAAGACAACTCTACATTTTTATTTTGTGCTGGATCTTGCAAATTACAGTTGGCCCTGCCTATTTATTTATTTATTTGGCCCTACCTATTTATAAGGCTAGAAATCACTGGTCATAGTGGCACACATCTATAATCCCAGCCCTTGGGAAGCTGAGGGAGGAGGATCACTGAGAGGTGGAGGCCAGCCTGGACTGCATAATGAATTGGAGACTGGTTTTGTGTGTGCAGTGAGATTGTGCTTCAAAGAATCAAGAAATCAAGAAAAAGCAAGCAAGGAAGCAAAAAACAAGCTAGAAACTTTAAGGCCAAAGATTTTTTTTTTTTATTATTATTATTTTTAATACCAGGGATTGAACTCAGGACCCTGTACTTGCCAGGCAAGTGCTTATTCTACTGAGCTATCTCCTGCCCAAATTTTAGCTGTTTCATTTTATTTTTATTTTTTAGGTGCTACCAGGTAAGGCCAAAGATCTGCATATAAAAATCAAGCAACTCTCAATGTCTGAAATATTAAGCATAATATTAAAATGTTAACACAGGGACCTGGAGAGATGGCTCAGTACAATAAGCTCTTCCCTGGCCAACGCAAGGGTCTGAATTCAATCCCCTGGTTTTGCAAAAAAGAAAAAAAATGTTAACACAAAATTGGTAGGAAACATTCACAGTGTACAGAGCAGAGATCAAGTCTGTGAAGAGTTTTTACAAATTATCGAGAAACAGAGAGACACTCTAAGGCAGCAGAATGATATAAGAAGAATTTTTCACACAGAAAAACAAAATACAAAAAGTTCCAAGAATATATGATTGTTTTAGCAACTTACATTGTGCAATGTTTTGAATCAAACGAGAAGTCAAAGGGCACATTTAAGACCTTGTGTAAATTAGTACAACTTTTCTGAGGAAAATACAGTTTTTTTTTTTCCAGATTGTTAAGAAAGATACAAACACGCCAAGAGCGAAAAATGGTCAAAGGACATGAGAAGAGAATTCACATTCTAAACCCAGCTGACCTCTGCCTTCTGTGGTTGTATCTTACTCCCTCTGTCTCCAGTTCCTACCCCTTCCTACTAATTTGCATCTGGCCCTCAAGGTCTGCATTAATTTCCCAGGGCTGCCATAATGCAGAACAAACTGGGTGGCTTAAAAATAAAAGGAATGTATTATCTAATTGCTCTAGAGGCCATATATCTGAAATCAAGGTGTTGGCAGGGCCAGGCTTCCTCTGAAAACCCAAGTGAAGGATCTGCTTTATGAAGCTGCCAGATTTTGCTGGCGTCAACCATTTGTTTGCGTAACGGATGCTTCACTCCACTCTTCCACTTCCCCAGGGAGGGGCCTTGCCTTAATTCCCATCTTCTTCCCTCTCTATTGGCTACAGATCTCCCCTTTCTCTAAGGATACCAGTCAAATGGATTGACTTACCCTAAAGATCTCCACTTAAATATGTTGTTAAAGACCTCATCTCCAACTAAGAGTATATTGGGAAGTACTGGGTATTATGAACTGCAATATACCATTTTGGGGGAAGATGTAATTCAACCCAAAATGTGGCACAATGGGGGCTCTCTCATCTACCATCTGTTTGATGCCTTAATGATATTTCTCTGAGTCTGAATTCCTTCTATGTCCAGAGTCAGAAGCAAAAGTGGTACATTTTAGACAGAAAGGTTCTCTAGTTGTCTGGGAAACTGCTTGGACTCTTTCATTCTTTAACTCCTCAAGCATCTTCTTCATCCTTCCTGAAACTGACTTATTCATCTCTATAAGGAGCTCCTGGGTTCTTTCCAGCAATTCTAGCCAAGCCAGCTCAGAATCTCTAAAGTTCTGAGGAACTTGTGACACCATGAGGTTATCTGAGCAGTGAGTGAGTGGGGATGGAGTGTGGTAGAGTGCAGGAGGACCCTGATGCCTGAAGGGTGGTGTTGGGCTGGGTGCATGGCATGGGTGGGAGGCAGGAGTCCACCAGTTGCTCATTGACCGGACCTCCTCCCTGCATTGCCATTACTTTTTTTTTCAATTACCCATAACAACTTGCAGCTGTTTTTTCAGGTTCTTAGTGCCTCAGTATTGGAACTTTATATTCTTATGAAATTTAAAATGAATATATGTAGAAGTCATGGGGCACTAAAGACCCTCTGAAAGCACAGGTGAGGTCTCATTGAAGGAAACTTACAGGTCAACCATGTTGGTCTGTGGTTAAGATGGAGTAAGAGGCTGGTGGAATTAGAGGAGGAGCCTGCCTTCAGGTGAGTGAATATTCTTGTGCAGAAGACTGGATAGAGGGCTAATTGAGGGATCAGAAATTTCAGCAGTTATCTCTCTCTTGAGCTTTAAGCTTTTCTTAAACTTTTTTTGATCTGTCTACTTTTCTGCTGATGTGGCTGGTTTTCCTTCCTACCATCCCCTTCTCCTTTACTCTGGGGGCTGTGGAAACAATCAGTACATCTCTTTCCCTTGAGTTCAACTCATACAGTAATATCAGTGACTATAAAAATGACAATTCATGTTTGCGTGGTGTCTTGAGGTTTACACAGTTGTTCATTTACACAATCTTACTTTATAATTAGATAAGGCAGATATTTTACAAGTAGGTCTTTACTGAGGAACTGGGGCTGAGAGAACAGAAGCAATATCTCAAGTCATAAAAACAATAGGATGAAAGACAGCAGATTCCTTCTGCAAGATTCGAAGGCCTCACCACAGAGAAACTGGCTGCACGGGCAGCAGCCAGCCAGCCCTGTTCAGATCAGTACCCTCCTGAATGTTCTCTAGAACATGTGCTGTTCACAGACATTGCACAGGTCCTTCCATATGATCATTTGATGGAAAAGAGCCAAAGGAAAATTTGCTTAAATATTTCTTAAGTATTGAGGATGGGGATTCATTCTGAAAATATGTGGACAGAGACTTTGCCATTGTAAGAACATCCTAGAGTGTATTCACACAACCTAGGGTGGCTGTGATGGCAGTAGGTGTTGTGGCCTGTGGGGCCAGGGCAGATTCACTGGACGAGCTTCATCATGCAGCATGTGACTCTTCTCTTTTGGGGGGACATTGGTCTCCAAGATTATTGGGGAGTCCAATCCACACACAGCCTTAGGTGTTTCTCTCCTTCCTTCTCTTTCTGGAGGCTTTGTCAACAGCATCTGTGTTGCCTCCATGACCCCAGCTGCCATCGTATGAGGAGGGCCATCTTCCTTTGAGCTACTACAGGTGGTCCTGGACCAGCCATGGCAAACCTTTCAGAGCCTTCAATGATATGAACAGCTGCATGCACACCAAAGATTCTCCACCACTGTCTCAGACCCTGGGGCTCTGTCTCTACCTCCTGCCCTGTCCTCCAGCTGGGGGCAGTTGGAGCTTCCTTCCTTTGCTAATCTGGAGTTGCAACAGTATATCCTGCTAGGCTTCTCACCTCATCTGTCACCTGGCTAAACACTGGTTGGCATTAAATTCTTCTGTTTTAAATTTTCAAGTAGTTTTGCTTCCTAATTAGATGCTGACTGATAAACCCACCCAATGAGAGAGGGCCAAAACTCTTCAGCACAGCTTTGGAGGTGCTGCAGCAGAGTCCCCTCTCCAGTGCCCTGCACCCTCTGCACAGCCATGAGCCTTGGGCTCTTTTCAGCCTTTTCTTGGATAGAATGGTTGGAAAATTGGGCTGTGTGATTTGTTGGACACATGTTTATACGGAGGGCCTGTGCAGCGCTACAGATTTCATGACTCCAAGATGTTCACTGACTTCCAAGTTTTATATATTTGAATGTTTAAAAAATAAATTTGGCTCAAAGATGAAAGGGCTGGAAATAATTTCCAAGTACTCATTTGTGTGCTTCAGATACTGCTACTGACATTTTATAAATATTTTCATCCTTTCTTCACCTTCTATATGTCAAGATAAAAAAAATGACATTTTAGATAAGAGTTGAGGTTGTGGGTGGCAGTTTGTTCTTGATTAGGTACCAGTGACCCATGAAAATATAAAGTGGTGGCCGCTGGACACCCCATGTGGTTGAGTTTGCCAAAGCACAAAGCAAAGATTCACATGGGTGTTTGTTAGTGGTCACAGGATGCAGTGTTGTGAGTACTGTTTTTAACTCCAAAACCTTCCTGTGGTACATCCTTCCTTCCCTACCGCTGCTAATCCTGTGATTTCCACTCCCTCAGTTCTGATTCTTGATTCTGCCTAGTCTCTTTCCCATCTCCCCTACTGCGAGTCCTCTACTCTCCCCCTGTGGAAAAGAGTAGTATTTGAAGCACACATAGAGGAGATTTTGAACTTTTAAGCTTTTAAGTAATGACCCAATTTTTGGGCAAATTATGAAACTGAGGACCTTTTGTAGGGGCATCTGCACTAAACATTACATATAATCCAAAAAATTCAGTACAGCTTAAGAAATCTTGCTGTATTCTAGAGATCCTTTTATCCTTCTGCCTTCTGAATTGCTTCTCTGTGCCAAGTACAGGTCTCTCTTATCTGAATTGAATGGTTTCTGTTCTCACTTTACCCCTACTTTAATTTCATGCAGTTGGAGAACATACTTTAGAAGATATAAGCTCTTTTGCATTTATTTTCAAAGAAAATGATTTTTCTTGACACCTTTTAGGTATAAAAAATGATCACATTCACCATAAGGAATTTGTAGCTGTATACAGTATAACATATATATTTTTCTTTTTCCAATTCTCCTACTCTCCCTCAATCCATCTTCTCTTTCTTATTAACAAAAGATTTGTTTTTAGTTTCTCTCTTTGTCTCTGTCTCTGTCTCTGTCTCTGTCTCTGTCTGTCTGTCTCTCTCTCTCTCTCTCTCTCTCTCTCTCTCTTTCACTTCCTCCCCCCATTCATCACCTTCCCATTTGAACATTTTCTTCCTATTTCAATTTTGGTCCTTATTTACACTTTTTGCTTCTCATGGTACAGAAGGAATGCGGTATTTACAGTGTGTGTCAGCTTTATTTCACTTAAGAGTCTAAAGGCACATTCATTCACCTAGAAAAACATCTCAAGCTTATCCCTCTTTGTAGCAGAGTAGTGTTTCACACTTACTAAGGTTTGTTATGCAGTATATTTTGGAGAATGTTCCAGAATGCTTTTTCTTTTCTTTTTTTTTTTTTTTTTTTTTTTTTTTTTTTTAGACAGGGTCTCACTATGCAGTTCAGACTGGCCTCGAGCTCACTTTGTAGCTCAGGCTGGTCTCGAACTTGCAACAATCTTCCTGTCTGAGCCTCCTGAGTGCTGGGATTACAGGCATGCGCCACCACGCCCGGCCAGAATACTTTGTGTAATAGTGTTCTATAGGAGCCTTTCAGATCTAGTTGGCTTATGGTATTAAATTCTATACTCTTATTTTTTGTCTGTTATTTCTACCCATTATTGAAGATGAGCTTTTGAAATCTTCAGACTATTATTGTTAAATTATATCTCCCTGGAATTCTGTCAGTTTGTTATATATTGTCAGGTTCTGTTCTCAGATGCCTATGTGTTTGTAATGCTTTACCCTTCTGCTGGGTTCACACCTTTAATATAAAATGTGCCTCTTTATTCCTTTCTTTTTTTTTTTTTTCTTGCAGAACTGGGGATTGAACTCAGGTCCTTGCACTTGCCAGGGAAGCGCTTATTCCACTGAGCCATCTCCCTGGCCACTCTTTTTATTCTAATAGTATAATCACTCATTTTCTTTCAGCTACTCTGGTTCTCTTACATAGTTTAATAAATGAACCTTATTTGAGAGTTCTTACTCTTTCATTTTTTCCCTTATGAAGTCATTGAATTATTCATTTCATTCTGTTTAATTACTTGCTGACCCAGGATAAAAGAAGGCTACCCTCTTAAATTTTGCTTCCAACATTTTCAATGTTCTATCACAGCTCCTCAAACTGTTGGTTCTTTGGAAATCTCTCACATTCCAACGACTGTCACATTGCTGGTGACTTTGCTGGTCCTAAGTTCGGATAATTTTCCTCAGCATGTTCATTCCTGGGCCTGCCTTCCTCTGTGCACCATTCTTGGTAGTGTCTGATAACATCATGACCATTCTTCTAGATCTCTAGGCTAGCGACTCTTTACTTTCTTCACTTCCCACTCACTACGTCCAGTCTGGCAGCCTCTTTTTAAACCTCGACGTTTCTGGAGGTACCTTCCTGATGAAAATACAGACTCTGGGTGTGCCTTTTTTGATCACAGCAGCCTCTCCTGATCTCTTGTTGAAGTCTGTTTTGTATACTCTTTCAGTTCATAGCATTTTTTTAAAAGTCATGCCTGCTTGTCTAGCACAACTTGTCTGGATTTACATCATTTTCTTTTTGGTATCAGGAATCAAACTGAGAACCTGGGCTTGCCAGGAGGGTGCTGTGCCACTAAACTGTCTCCCTGGCCTTATGATAAATTCTTCTCCTGTTAGTACATTAAATCTTTTCCTTCCTTTAATTTTTCTTCTTTTCTAGTTCCTTAATTTTAGTTTCTTTCTTTATTTTTATTTTGCCATACCAGTGATTGAATTCAGGACCTTGTGCTCAGCTTGCCTGGCAAGCACTTATTACACTGAGCTATATTTCCCAGCCCCCAAAACAATGTATATATATATATATTTTTTTTTTTTTTGCAGTACCAGGGATTGAACTCAGGACTTTGTGCTTGCCAGGCAAGCACTTATTCTACTGAGCTATCTCCCTGGCCCCTTAATTTTAGTTTCTATTGATCACCTGCTGTAATCTCTATACTGGATGTTTGTTGGTTTTGGTGGCTGTTATGGCTTGTATCAGGATGTCTCCTTAAAGCCTCATGCATTCATAGGTGGGTTTTCTGGAAGTAGCTGAATCTAAGGTATGTCATGCTGGGATTAAATGCATGATTATTAAGTTAGTCTACCAGTTGGCTTAGCATATTCCTGAGTATGGGATGCTGGAGCAGAGGAAGATCCACTCTGGGTATGGGTGCTGCCTTCTGCTTCTTACTTTCTGCCAACTATGCGATGAGCTGTTTCTCCTCTGTGTTGCCCATTTGCCAGGCCAGCAGACTATAGACCAAAACCTCTATGAACTGTGAGCTAAAATAAACCTTTACTCTTTTAACTTTGGATGTAAGGTCATTTGTCTCAGCAATGCAAAAGAGTAACTAATACAGTAGCCCAACATGTGTTCATTTCATTTTCCTTTGCTTAAATCTCAAATCAGTATGTGTTGCTGTAGAGCTGACCTCACATCAGCTCTGGGGTAGACATTGTACTTACACAGGACAGCTATGGTTTGGGTAAACATCTCTCAAAGGTTCATGCCTCATGGTTTTGTTCCCAGGGAGAGGATTCCAAGAGGAGGTGAAACCTTTAGTACGTACAGCATGGTGAGAAATCCTTAGGTATTTGTGAGTGTGAGCTCTTCTTGAGAAGAGCTATGGGACACTGGTGTCTTCCTATTTTACTTGCTTCCCATACTGAAGGGAGTAACTTTGCTCTGCTGCATCCTGGCTATGATGTGCTCCCTTCACAGCTGAACATGGACTCAAACTTCCTAAACCATGAGCCAAAATGAATCTTTCTCTTTGTACATTACTTCAGATACTTTGTAATAGTGATAGAAAGTTGACTAACACAATAGCCAAAAAGAATACAATAGTACCCTGCATACTTTTGCATCTGGGTAGGTACAGCCAAATCAGGGAGAATGAGGTACAGTGATTTTACTAGGACTGATTGGCAAGGGGCACAAGGTCTATGGAGCAAGTGCTGCCTGGGCCTCACAAGTGGAATATGTAGAGGGCATAGTTAAGGGAGAAAGGAATATGGAATCTGTGGCAATGTTTGAGACTTCTGCCTGAAACTTGAGGAACTCCTGGACATTTCCACTCTAAGAGCAGCAAACTCTCTTTACGTTCTTTTTACATTGGCTCATTGGAGTTGGAGTTTTGACTTCTACCATCAAAAGAATTTCAACTAATTTTTTAAAAAATGTATTTAGTACAGAGGCTACAGGGTCTCACTACACAGATGAGACTCCTAGTGATCTTCCTGTTTTCAGCCTCCTCAGTGCTAGGATTACAGGCATGTGTCACCACACCCAGTCTCAGGTGCCATCTCAGCATGCCTCAGGGGTGGGGCCAAGCATGGAAAACCAGGGATTGAACTCCAGTCTCTGATTCTGCCTAAGTAGGCACTTTAGTCAGCTGAGCTATCTAGCCAGCCTTCAACTGATATCTTTTTCTTACATGTAGATATTTTAACCTACAACACAAGTAAGATATCTGGATGAACTAAAACTTTTGATACTTACAAAGATTCTGAGTCCTCAGATGAACTCTGTCAATTGTAGAGATAGAAACAGAAATAAGGGAAAAGAGGATGATTATGTAACTCGCAAAAAAAAAAATGATGCAAACATCTTGTATGTAACAGAAAAATTTAGCCACATTGTGAGTCAAGAAATGCAGATTAGATCAAAAGATGTCTTTGTGTGTGTGTGTGTGTGTGTGTGTGTGTGTGTGTGTGTGTGTGTGTGTGTGTATGGGGATACCGGGGATTGAACTCAGGACTTTTGCTTCCCAGACAAGCATTTATTCTACTGAGGTATCTCCTTGACCCCAAGATGCCATTTCCTTACATATAAAATTGGTAAAGTCTTGACCAAAAATATTCATTTTCAGCATTCTTGCCAGAACTTATGTATTCTTAATAATTGTTGATGGTACCGTTTATTACTATAACTCTTTCTTTCCTGCAATTTGGCCATATGAATTCAAAGCCCGGGCCTTTTTCATAGCCTTCAGCCATGTATCTCCATTAGTCTTAATCATGCATTTCGTGTGTAGAATGAATTAAGGATCTCACAGAGATAATATTATGCTTATTCCTTGCAGCATCATATTGAAAAGCAAACATTTTGAATCAATAAAAGTATCCAAGTGATAGAAGATTTTGCCTAATCAATGAGTAGTGACTTTGTATGTTATTTAGATTAATTAAGAGTTTCTTTTGAAACCAGGTCAGGCTTGCTTTGAAGGCACTGTGTAGCCCAGACTGTCCTTGAATTCACAGTGATCCTCTTGCCTCAGCCTCCAGAGTGCAGAAATAAATATTATCTTCTAATGAATTAATTTTCTAGGTCCATCTTAAAATATTATTTTAACTTAATGAAACAAAAACTTTCGAGTGCCTGTATGGGTTGACGCGTTGTTTCAACTTGAGAAGTTTAAAAGTTTGATTAAGTGATGCAGCAGGGAGCCAGGGTTCTAACCTTGTACACATCCTTATCCTGTGCACCAACACTGTGTGAGTTCTATGCTGCGCCCCAGGGTAGCCTGTTCGTAATGTAAGGAGGCAAGAGAGACTGGCTAGAAGCTGCCTCAGCTTTTGCTGTTTGATATTTTCTGCCACCACGAACTGCTGCCCTCTGCTGTGCGCTAGTCTGCCTTTGATTCAGTCGAATATGGACTGAAACCTCCACTAATTGTGAGCTAAGTAAACCTTTCCCCTTTTAATTCTGGGTGTTGGGTATTTTGTCCCAGCAAAGAGAAAAAAATAACTGAGATAAGTGCCCATTATCAAAAATAAGTTCTAGCAGACCTGAGTGCCAGGAAATATAATTTCTGATCTCAGGAAACTCCCAGTCCAGAAGAAGAAAACAATAACTGATGAGACACATAAAAAATATTAAATGGAAACCTCATTAATAAAAGGCAGAGAAATCACAGAGGAGGATGGAATTTACTCTAATAGATGAATTCAGGAGAGCTTTATGAAGGAAATGACAGGGGATTTAGCTTTAGGGTGGACAGAACCATGAGAGACCACGTGGCTGGTGGTCTGCACACGCTGATTATATTTCACAATAAAGACTCAAAAGAGGAGAACTTGTGACGGGAAGTTCCTAATCCCGGCTGAGGCCACCCTGTGGGCTGGCAGGCTGCCTACTACCCTGGGAGCCCCCTTCTCTCCCGAGAGTCCTGGCCTGAGCAACTTGTCTGAGGTCCTCAGTGTGGTTGGCTCTGTGCAATCATTCCTGGGAGTTTAGCTTGTGGCCTGAGTGTGTTTTCCTTCAGATTTATCTTTGCAACCAGTCAGGGACTAAGGAGATGGAATATAAAACTGGGAAATTCTCAAGTTTCTTCAAAGGAGAGCTTCATGAGATCTCTAGGAAGATTATATTTAACCCTGCTGAGCTTGCTGGTCAGGTGTTACCCTTTACCAATATCAAGGAAGAGTTTTTACCTCTCAGATCAGCCTTGATCTCCAAAGGGTTAAGTCCTGGCTTTTCCTACAGGCCCATGTGCATGTCAGAGACCTTTTGGCACATTAGAAAAGCTTAATCATCATCACATAGAAAAATGGATTGAAGTATTAATGCATTGCAGTTCTTACATTACCTTATATTTTAGATTAGGAACTATGTCTCTGACATCATTGGGCCACGTAAAATATAAGATGGACTATGTGATTGCAGTACCAGGCTAAAAGCATAGGGACTCCGTAAAATGTGGGTGAGGAAACCAGCAAGAAGAATGACTCAGCAGCTCCAGCCAGAGAGCACTCAACAGACACAGAAACACTTCCAGGGCAGCACAGAGCCTCTGTGGTCCTGAACTTAACAAGTCTAGTGCAATAAGATGGTAGTAGAAGATCACGGATAGGACACAGGCAGATGCTTCCAGCCTAACAAGGTGGCTTCCCAAGGTTGCCTTGCTCAAAGCCAGTAACTTAGCATAATCTAGATTCTTGCCTTAGTATGCTTAATAATTTTAACTTGGCATGACTCACGGTTACCAAACTTTTTGAGAACAATAGGTAAAAATTTACTCTAATAGATGAATTCAGGAGAGCTTTATGAAGGAAATGGTATTGATATACTTCAAGAAAAAGCCAAATAATAAGGTTATTCTTGCTTTGCTACTGGCTCTCTCTTCTAACCGGCCCACTTGCCCACTTCCTTTTCTGCCTGGAGAGGGTCCTGTCATTATTTAAGTCTCAGCTTGATTCCTCAAAATAGTGTTTCCACTAAGGTAGCGAAGAACAAGAAGAGGTGAGGTTCTGCTCCGTGGCATCATTCAGAGATCCAGGATGACGATGGTTCTTCTAAAATTCAGACGTGGTCTTTAAGGTCTTCTTGGAAATGGTCATTGTTCAGTAAATAATGAAAGGAAAGATGAAGCTGGAGGATATGTGGAACATTCCCATGAGCTCAGCTCAAACTTAAGTATGCTAATGAGGTGCACTTTCTTTTTTGTTAGGACTCATGCAGCTTGGGAATGCATTCCAACTGTTAAAGAAAAAGATAAAGTATC